>JAECUM010022517.1:0-42690 GCA_016617855.1 Megalonaias nervosa | reverse complement strand
TCCTCGATTAATTTGGCTAAACTATGACATCGAACAAACAACTCATAGTACAATGGACGTAATTATATACTGTATTGCAGGTTTCTTTACACCATCCTCACCTCTAACTAACCCCACTGGTTTCAGAATATTTAAAAGTTTTGATAAGTCTCGCATACAGATCTCAGACGAAATGTCAAATATGAGATCCCTATAGCCCTATACAAATTCACGACTGTTTTTTACTGATTTATTTGTTTAATCCTGTACCCATAATATGTGGAATACGAGCATTTACATAAACGATCATAACATTCTCACCAGGAACCAAAACAATTAAAGGCATTATCTAGCAATAGTCAAAATCATACCTAAGTTATTTCAAATTCTGCGTCCATGATCAATCTAGGAATTTCACGAAACGATTTTACTCTGTCAGGTAGTACCTTCTAAAATGGGGTACGTAATACTGCTCGAATTATTGCATTCGTACTGTAAACCAGCCTCTAGATTCGTGCTTCTCTACAACAAAATAATAAATATAGTCAAGTCTGTAGATGTACAGAAATCAAGGGATATCATGAAGTTCTTTTTCATGTTCCTTCAGAGATATATGGACAGGTGCTATGTAGTACAGTATGCATTCTAGCAGCCGTATCAACAATTAACTTATACATCTGTGTTTGTATGTGCCTAAGTAAAATGCATTGAGCTTCCTTCACATCAACAGACCGTTTTAATTTTAGAATACTTTCTCAGAACCAACTTGTATATTTCTCTTAGTAAATGCCTGAGAAATATATAATGGGTTTCTTTTACATTTGCAGAAGTCAAATTATCTCTTTGTAGAATATGGACATTCACTTAATGAATGATAAAATCCCCACTGGGAACTAAAACAACAGTAGTAGAGGAAAAAGGGAAGTCTAGATTTAGACCCCTTTTTCCTTTAAAACCCTTCTGTGTAGACATTTTATAGCTCAGAATAAGGTAATAAAAGATATATACATGTTAGTCGGCCTATACATGTTTTCTGCCTGTGCCGATCGATTACTGTAGCCCAGACAGAGACTGCTGTGTTGCAATCGATAACTTTACTAGACAATCGAAACTGCATGTTGTTCCTGGAAGCCAACGATGCTGCAATCATAATTAAGCTTGCATCACCCTCCTGAACAAATTATAACTGGATGATGCAATCATACTCGAAATTGCATCATGTTATTCCTGGAAGTCATGGATGATGCAACCATAACTAAACTTACATCACTCTACTGAACAAATTATAACTGGATGATGCAATCATAAGAATAACTTGAAATTGCATCATACATGATATGAATTCCATCATGTTATTCCTAGAAGTGAACGATGATGCAATCATAACTGAGCTTGCATCACTCTGCTTATAACGCTATAAAAGGCAAACAATTTTTCATTTGTGGTCATTCCGCAGAGATGTGTTCGCTGGGAGCATGAAAGGTAACTGAGATTTTTTCTTTGCATGACAGACCAGGAGATAGGTCCTCTGTCTCATATAAAATGTCTTTTTAACCGCCCTCAAAAAGACATGTTGGATTTGATTTAAGATATACTGGTACAGAACCTAAAAAGTTGGTTTCATTTATCAAGCACTCTTTAACCATATTTATGATAATCTTTTTCATTCCTGCTTACCCTCATTGGTAGGATATCCGTTAACATACTGTCAATAATACGGAACATGCGTATTAAATCGTCCATATCATATTTTACCCCTCGCAAATAAGATTGTATCTGATCAAGTAATTTTTTGTAAGTATTACTAGCTATTTTATAGGCGTTTTTTTAGTTTCAAGCCTGGGTTCAATCTTTCTGCATGCTGTTGAAAGAGATACACCGACACAGATGTAATTAATAAAAACGGATTTAATGATGCACCACTTGAGACTATGCCTGAGGTGGTCATTAGCAGTGGCAAATATGATATTACTTCGAGTATGTATCTCGGTATGTACTACCACGACAAGGAAACCCTAGTTAAAATTGTTACCATAACACCAGATGCTGAGTTTCAAAAGATATTCCAATACAAGATGTTGACGCACTAATGCAATATTACAAATTTTATCATAAAAACCTTTGGTGTGTGAAACAATGTTATAAGTATTACTTGTCAACAGTATTTTCTGTCGGAATTGTAAAATATTGTGTTGTTGAAATATATGTGTCTGTTGTCCAGTCGATATCATCATTTGATCCTTCCAATCGCTAATTATAAATTCGACCAACACTAGAGTTTAATCGACCTCGCAAATAAAATTGCCAAATAGCAACTGTAGTAGGACATTTAATTTTAATCCAAAACTTTTCAACTTCTCCGTTGGTCGTCCATTCATGTCTATCAGAGAAAACGTAATAAGGATAATTTTCAGGATAATATGCTGATACGCTTACCTCAAGCCCAACTCGGTTGTCAGTTGCCTTGAAAAGTGTTGGAATATATCCAACATTGTTTTTAGTTCGTTTTATACCACTACTAGATACACTATCAACATAAGCTTTATTTGTTAGATCATTAGGATTAACTGGAACATATGTCATAGTTATCTTTTTGCTTCTCATGTTTATATTACCTGACATTGGTCCACCGGATTTTTTAAATTATGGGGCAAGTTCTTCTTTTAACTGAGCAAAACTAATAGCATCCAAGTCGGACGCTGGTGGCGAGGTTGTCGGTAATCCAGTTATTTTTGAATTTGACATAGATCTCCTGTCATTGTGTCGCCGGCTTTGTTAAGTTTACTGTTATCAATTGATTTTAATTGTGCATTACTTACAGCTTGCGTTAAATCTGCTGATGGATATGAAGTTTCTAAACCTAACACTCATCGGCCAGACATTAATATTACCTGTAAGTGTCCCACCAGTTTTATCAAGCTTGTTATTATCCACATACTTTAACTGCAAATAACTTAGCGCTAGGGTTTGATTTAAGTTTCTGGTGGGTATCCAGTCTCCAAATGTATTATCTTCTTTCCTGACATATCTAAATGACAGCTTAAAAAATTCAACAGGCCTTGTTTTACTTGTTGTCGTCAATTGATTTTAGTTGTGCATAACTAACAGTTTGTGTACTAGTGACATTTGTTGGTGGCAACCAGGAGGTCAAATCTAAACTATACATTATAAACTGTATTCCAAACAATTTTGAAAAGTATATGTCAGTTACCCTTGGCAAATTACGTTTCACTGACAGTCTGCAATTTATGGCAGCATCATTAGATGAGCTTGTAAACAGCGCTGTAAGCGCCGGCAGCAGTTTCAATAATCTAAAAGGTTGCTTTGGTGAAAACTACGTCGATCTGACAAAAAAGGTATCTTTCCGTACAAGCATCTCGACGACTGGAGCAGATTTGATGAAACTTCTCTGCCTGGCAAAGACAAATTTTATTCGCAGCTTAAAGTCGAAGGAATATCAAATGGTGAATATAGTTATGCACAAGAAATTTGGAATAAATTTGGTTGTAAAATATTTGGTGATAATCATGATTTATATTTGAAAACAGATGTATTATTACTAGCAGATGTTTTCGAGAGTTTTCGTTGAGTTAGTCATGAACATTATGGATTGGATCCTTGTTGTTATTATTCCGCTCCAGTACAATCCTGGGACGCTCTGCTAAAAACATGTAAGATAGAAATGGATCTTTTAACTGACATTGATATGTTTAATTTTATTGAAAAAGGTATCAGAGGCGGAATTAGCGTGATATCGAAGAAGTACGCGGTAGGTAATAATAAATATCTAAACAATTATAATCCCGATAAACCATCCAATTATATTTTTAATCTGGACGCTAATAATTTATCAGGTTGGGCAATGTCAGAGACAATGCCGTGCAGTGGATTTCGTTGGATAACTCCAGATCAATTTCTTAAAGAAACTGAAAAAATCTTCCAAAAGATATCGGTTATTTTGTTGAAGTTCATCTCGATTATCCTGAGTCACTTCACAACCTACATAACGACTATCCGTTTTGTGCAGAGTCGATAGTAATAGACTATAGTTTATTATCACCTGGACAAGAGGCAGCGAGAACAGCAAAAAATTCGATTGTTAATAAGTTAGTTGCAAATTTACTTGGTAAGAAGAATTACGTGATGTACTACAGAAACCTAAAACACGCAGTAGATGCTGGACTGGTGTTAAGGACAGTTCATCGTGTGCTAAAATTTAATCAGTTGAGGTGAATGGCAGATTATATTGATTTAAATACCAAACGTAGTGAAACTTCTAGGACAGAATTTGAGGAAAACTTCTTTAAACTTATGAACAATTCCGTGTTTGGCAAGACAATGGAAAATATCAGAAAACGTGTCAATATTGAAATTGTAAACGACATGAATAACAGAAATAAATTAGTTAACGATGACGGTTTTGTCAGTATGAAAATATTTAATAAAAATCTTGTTGCAATACAGCGACGAAAGACAAATTTAAAGTTAAATAAACCAATTTATGTTGGTGCGTCGGTGTTGGACATATCAAAGTGCCTCATGTACGATTTTCACTACGGGTTTGTTAAGAGAGTCTGGCCAGATTCAAATGTATTGTTTACTGATACAGATTCTCTAGTTTATAATATAAAATGTGAGGATGTATATCAGGATATTTATAACCACCGTGACCTATTTGATTTTCGGATTATCCAGCAAGTAGTGGATTTCAAGATCCAACTAACAAGGAAGTTATTGGTAAATTTAAGGCCGAATTTCTATTTGTGGTACTTAAGGAATATGTTGGACTAAGAAGTAAAATGTACGCCGTAATTTTAGATGACGATAAACTGACAAAAAAAGCAAAAGGTGTTCCTCGTGAGTATGTAAAAAAATTTATGAAATTTGATGATTTTAAAGCAGCACTAAACAATAATGTCAGCTTTATTAAAACAAATGTTATTAGATCAAATCATCTCAAACTTGAAACAGATACAATTATAAAACGTGGACTAAGTAATTTTGATGATAAACGCTATTGCGAGGACGGAATTAATACGTTAGCTATTGGACACCATGCCAGTAATTTTTGTCTAAACTTTAGAAATAATGTTTGAAAATTTAAGGTTAGCCGATGGAGTTAATAGTAAGGTTAAGGTGTTGATGATTAACGGCCAACCACTACAGTTTGAATATAATGATGAAATTTCATGTATTTGTTTAAGTAAATTTGACAGAATAAACCTCTCGCTTATTAAATCAGATGACAGCAAATATTTTGATTATCTTGAGAAGTTCAGAAACAATCTCGGACAAAAATACGATAATCTTCGTGATCCGATCAGTCAAGAAAAATATACCAAAATAAATATTGATCTACATCGGTCGGAGGTTTTTGCAAAAGGTTGTAAGTATTTTATCAACATTGCAACATCGAAAGAGTTATTTGGATGTCATCGAAAAGTAAGCGGAAATGTTAAATTTTATTTGTATAAACATGATGACAAATTATTTCTGGTACCTACCTTATAAATATTACTTATTGGCGAAGAAATATAAAATGAGTACCATTTATCTTATCTAAACGAAATAAAGTTTTTTTTTAAAAAAAAAAAAAAAGAACCTAAATTTTCAAGAAAATTCAAACTTACCTTTCATGCTCCCAGCGAACACATCTCTGCGGAATGACCACAAATGTAAAATTGTTTGCCTTTTATAGCGTCATAAGCAGAGTGATGCAAGCTTAGTTATGATTGCATCATCCATGGCTTCCATGAACAACATGATGCAATTTCGAGTCATTCTTTCTTATGACTGCATCATCCAGTTATAATTTGTTCAGCAGTGATGCAAGCTTAGTTATGATTGCATCATCCAGTACTGTATAAAGTACCGTATCAATTTTAGCATCCATCCTCAGAACCAATTTATATATTTCTCTTTGTAAATGTCTGAGTCATATATAGTTGGTTTCTTACACATCTATACACGTCACATTATCTCCATGTATATCATTTAACATCTCTTCATCTTTGGCTATTGCAATTTAGCAGCTTTATTCTTAAATCTTTGCTCACAATAGCTATTTCCTATGTAAGGTACCTACACTCATTTCTTTCAAGCGATGTATCTGCGCTCAGAACCACGACCTTCTTACCATTTCCTCTCACAGCACAAGTCGAGGCCAAAATAATCATCAGTATAACTAACTTTTTTACAATAACCATCTGAAACTAACCAACAGAAGATTAAGGACTATTCTTAATTTTAGACACAATTTTATCACTCCTGTATATAGTTTAACAAGCGACCAAAGCCTCTTCATTCCTGCAAGTTTCCTTATAACATCCGTGCCTAGAACCAACATTTCCTGGTGAAAGAAAATTGTACAAAAATAGAGTTCCGATACTCATACATCTTTCAGAACAAATGAAAAATGAGTAAGATCAGTAGTATATGGGGCCACTTTAGCGACATGGGACCTTAAAGCTAAAATTGGGTATCTCAAAATTGGCGACGATGGGAATTTGACATGAGGAAAATAGTGACAAAAATATTGGGCTTGTTGAGCGATAAGGGAAATGGAACAGGTGGGATGACGTCACGGTACTGGAGATTGGCAACAATGTTGCAAGTGGCTGACTTGAATACGCAGGGCTACCACTCTAGGTAGGGACAAATACAGTAGAGACAGAGACATAGAAACATGGTTAGAGACAGATATATATAACACAAGCATAGATTGATGAACATCAATCTATCATACCTAAATTATACAATCGAGTAAAACAAATTTCAGGCAAGAGAGAGTAAATCTTTTCGAGGTAATGGATTGACCCATTATACATAAATTATACAACAACTAAACAAATTTTAGGCAAGAAAGAGTAAATCTTTTCGAGGCAGTGGAGTGGCCCAGAAAAGAGCCGTTGATCTTTTTATCTTAACACCATTTCGTTAACATAGAGGGCATCTCACTGATCTCTGATCTTTCTTAAACTTCGTCTAACCTCTGCACCGTAGACGAGGACTTGCTTCAAATAACCTTTTCTCTCCACATAAGTCCTTCTTTTCCAAACGCTTGTCTCGGTGATTAAATAATAATATACCATAGAGGTCCTTGTGATTAAATAACAAACTTTTTAAAGAAAAATACCTCGTATCACACTAATAAAATAGCACTTATATACAAGATATGGCCTTGTTAAGTAAGGAGAATATGATGGTACGATGCCTATGCTACGTGACTCACGCGTGGTAGTACCGGATCTCCACAAAAGCAAGGCCAGAAACACGGAATAAATTTTAAATACGATGCATTAAGATAGATATACACAACATGAACATACTTAACATACAGATACTATCTTCAACCTTTTCTACTTACCTTTCCTCCTACGCATACATGCACTAAATTATATTACAGGTTCATAGACCGGGAAGCACGGCACCGATAATTAATTCACCGCCGAACTTCACGAGTATAACGGTACCATTAATTAAATAACAATTCGATGAATTTGATCCTTTATAGCCAGTCCATACAAAACAAAAGATGACATACAAAACAAATAGCACACACACATAGCAAACACTGGACACCACTGATCCCTGGCAGGATCACTATATGTAAATAGACTCCAAGACCAGCCAGGGTCAAGGAGAGATTAATACACTAGAATAGGTAGGTGTGCAAACCCAAGATCAAAATTATTAAAACCGAAACTCTAATAAACTTAATACAAACAAACATCTATACGATGGCGGAAAACAAAACATAAAATCCTTTAACTTTTGGCACTATGGGGTCCCTTCTATGATGCAAGTCTGAGAGGGACCACACCAATAAAGGAAATTAAGAAGACGATGAATTGGGGTGCACCGGCCGTGGAGACGAGAAGCGATAGCATAGCAGCGGTCACCAAAGTCAACACATGGCTACATCCAGAAGAAGTCGGTTTTAATAGTGATTTAGTAGATTTTCTCTCTTCCTCGCAAGAATTTGTTCCGGTACCAGCACTTTCGGCACCTTCTCCTTCTTCACCATATGGCGAGAATTTTAAACAGAGACAGAAAGAAGAATTGGAGAAATTTTTACAACAGTAGAAAGAATCAGAACAAGCTTTTATCCTTCAACAGCAACAGCGAGAAGAAGAAGAGGCAAGAAGGAAACGACAGGAGGCAGAAGAAGCAGAGAAGAAACAAGGTCTAGGAGAGAAGGAGAACAGTGAAACTCAACCGGTGACGGTAGTCTTGGACATTTTGGCAGAGTTAAGAAGTCTGAACCAAATGTATCAGACTTCTTTATTACGAACCAAGAGAAAAAGGCCTTCCCGAGCCAAACAGCCCAGCCCGGTTACTACGACTGAGATACCCACCTAGTGATTTCTACCAAATCATCGACAGGAGCAAGTCCAGAAGTAGGCCTTGGCCGTGGCAAAGGCTTAAGGCAGTTAAAGCTAATTGCTTCTCGTTCCTGAGTTTGATTTTTAAAAAAATAAACACCCAACGGTCCTTTTTAGGGCCACCCACTTCTTTCGAAAAGAGTTAATATTCATTTTGTCAAAATCAATTAAAACGCAAAATTACATGTTTGCTCCATGATGTATATGTGTGCGCGCGTGAGTGTAGGACCTTTATCATTCTAAAAAATCAAAACTAGGACCCACTTACGTTTTTCAGTCTGGTCTATTCTGATACATATTGTACAATCCAATTCACAACACAACACTTTAAAAAGTTCATAGACTTCTTCTGTGTGTCTGTTCACTCTCTCTGTTTTTTGAATTTCTTCACTTTCACAGGTTTTTTTCTTCTCCTCTTCTTCTTCACTTTTTTTACGTCTTGTTTTCTTCTCTTTCTGGGCTTGTCGGGGTTCATCCTTTGCCGAGGGCACCTCTTTTTCTTCCTCCTGATCCTGTTGTTTCCTAGGGCAGTCTAAAGACCAATGTCCTTTCTCTTGACAATGATAACAGGTATCATGACATTTGTCTCTTTTGACACTGGTCTTAGTAGTAATAGAAAATGATTTTCCTGTCTCAGAGACCCCCTTCCCCCTCCAAAACCAATATATTCTGACATTTTCTTCACCTGACATTTTTAGCCCAAAATAAGGTGATAAAATACTGGTGACAAAATATATTCTGACATTTTCTTACCAGCCTTTGAGTTCAAAATAAGGTGACGAAATATATCTTTCGGGGGGAACGGGGTCTCTGAGATAGGAACACTCATTTCCTTTTACTACTGAATTTTTTTTTAATTAGACATATAAATTACTATAAGGTATAATGGAAGTAAATACATTTAATTAGGTAATTGACATGCTATCAGGTTTTATTAAAATTGATGAAATTACCAACGATGACATCGACGATTTTATGGAATATCTTGACAATATTTTCTATGTTGTTACAAAGGAACCAATTTGTTATAAAAACCGTATTACATTAACAATTTTTTGCGCATATTTTATTTGCCGAGCAAAATTTTCAAAGATGCTTAGCTTTATTTTATTCCAGAGAATCTGGAATTAATCGACCAGCGGATATGCAACTTATGAGAGATGTTGTAGATATTATTAATGACACTCCGGAATTTCAGGTTACCTTGGGCGAAATAGAATTTATGATTTTATCGAAACGTTTAGATATCGGATACTAATATATTTATAAAGTTTAGACAAAATTATCTTGATAACGGTTCTTATTACATTTCTTCTCCTATTATTAATGTCTCAGCAGTAGATATTAAAAATAATTTATCATCGTGTTTATACAAATATAATTTAATTTTTCCGCTTTCTTTTCTACGACATTCAAATAGCCCTTTCATTGCTATCCTGGTGAGAGTATACTTACCACCTTTTGCAAAAGCTTTCGACCGGTTGAGTTCAATATTTTTTGGGGTATATTTTTCCTGACTGATCGGATCGTGAAGATCATCATATTTAAGCATAAGTTCATCTCTCAACTTTTCAAGATAATCAAAATATTTGTTGTTATCTGATTTGATCAGAGAGAGTTTTATTTTTTTATTTTATCAAATTTACTCAAACAAATACCTGAAATTTCATTATTAAATTCAATTGATAAATGCAGGCCGTTAATCATTAATTTTTTTAATTTTGCTACTAACTCCGTCGGCTAATGTTAAATTTTTGAACATTATTTTTTAATGTTAGACAAAATTAATTAAATATAGCGTCGAGAATATCATTCGAATTACTACTGTCATTGTGTCCAAAAGGTAACTTACTAATTCCGTCCTTGCAATATCTCTTATCGTCAAAATTACTTAGTTCACGTTTTATAATCGTATCTGTTTCAAGTTTGTGATTATTTGTTCTAATAACATTTGTTTTAATAAAACTAGTGCAGCTGTTTAGCGCTGCTTTAAAATCATCAAATTTCATACACTTTTTCATATACCCACGAGGAATATCTTTTGCTTTTCCAGTTTATTGTCATCTAAAATTACGGCTTACATTTTACTTCTTAGTCCGACAAATTCCTTAACTGGCACAAACATTAACTCATCTTTCATCTTGCCAATAACCTTTTTATTTGCATCATCATGAAACCCACTACTTTCTGGATAATCCGATAAATCAAATAGGTCACAGTTTTTATAAATATCATGGTAGACATCCTCAGATTTTATATTATCAACTAGCGAATCCGTATCAGTAAGTAGAAACTCCGAATCTGGCCACTACATTTTGATAAAATTATAGTGAAAATCGTACATCAGCCACTTTGATATATCAAGTACAGCTGCACCAACATAAATCGGTTTATTTAACTTTAAATTTGTCTTTCGTCGCTGTATTGCAACAAGATTTTTATTAAATATTTTCATACTGACAAAACCGTCATGGTTAACTAATTTATTTCTGCGATTTATGTCGTTTACAATTTCAATATTGACTCGCTTTCTGTTATTTTATATCGTCATACCGAACATGAAATTGTTCATTAACTTGAAAAAAGTTTTTTTTTCTCAAATTCGGTTTTAGCAAAAACACGACGTTTGGTATTTAAATCAATATAATCTGCCATCCACCGCGATTACTTAAATTTTAGCACGCAATGAACTTTTCTTAGAATTAGTCCAGCATCTACTGCTTGTTTTAAATTTTTGTAATGCATCACGTAATTTCTTTTATTTAACAAATTTGGAACGAACTTATTAACAATCGAAATTTTTGCTGTTGTCATTGCCCATTGTTCAGGTGATAATAAATTGTAATCAATTATCATAGACTCTGCACAAAACGGATAGTCGTTATGTAGATTATGTAACGAACTAGGATAATCGAGATCAACTTCAACAAAAGAACCTATTTCTTTTGGAAGATTTATTGCAGTTTCTTCAAGAAATTGATCTGTAGTTATCCAATGAAATCCACTGCAGGGCATCGGCTCTGACACTGCATACAAATTGACAGTGTCCAGATAAATGATATAATTTAATGATACATTTTTCTCATAATTTTTCAGATATATATTATTAGCTACCGCATATTGTTTCTAATAACGCTAATTCCGCCTCTGATACCTTTTTCAATAAAACTAAATATATCAACATCTGTCAAGAGATCCAATTATATCTTACTTGTTTTTAGCAGAGCATCCCACGACAAACCTGGTGCAGAATAATACCAGCAGGGGTCTAGTCCATAATTTTTATGGCTAACTTTATGAAAACTCTCGAAAACATCTGCTAGTAATAAAACATCTGTTTTCAAATATAAATCATGATAATCACCAAATGTTTTACAACTAAATTTATTCCAAATTTCTTATGCTTATTTGTACTTGTCATCTGCAATATTTTCATTTTTAAGCTGCGAGTAAAATTTATCTTTATCGGGGAGAGAAGTTTCATCAAATCTGCTCCAGTGGTTGTGATGCTCATACGGAAAGACACCTTTTTTTGTCAGAAAGACGTAGTTTTCACCAAAACAAATTTTTAGATTATTGAAACTGCCAGAAGTTTCTACAATCTCATCCATTGGTGCTGCCATAATTTGCTGACTGTCAATAAAACGTAAATTGCCAAGCGTAACTGACATATACTTTTCAAAATTGTTTGGGATACATTTTATTGTATTATTTAATTTTAGTTTAGATTTAAATTCTTCATCACCAAATGCTTGTACAATGATATGACTATCATAGCCACGAAAGTTATGTAAAACTACAGGAATAAAATCTTGAGCATGAAAATTTAAATTGCAATGGGTATGAGCTGCTACGCGATACTGGCCGGTTAAATGGCAGTGATCACGCACTTTGTCACCTGAACTTTGTTCAGGCGGAGGTTTCTCACAGATATGACAATTAACTGCCTCATCAAAATCAAGTTGTTGTTTAGATGTTATTTTTATTGGAGCTGTTTTGGGTCATCTGTTGAAAATTTTATGCCAGATTCGCCATTGTTATATCTGTATAACTTTACTGGAATTGGCAAATTGTCATTAGTACAACAAACTATTTTATAAGCTGCTCCGCAAGGAACATGTTGTTGTATCTTTCTTCTGCTCGACTTACTCGGGTTATTTTCTGCAACAGCCACAGGAAAAAGCAGACACTCGAAATCAGCATAAATCACAAACGGGATACGTAGCTTATGATTATAATTTTTAAATTTTAAAACTTCTTCTTTCTCTCCTGGCATGGTTATTCTTTGAACGTTAACACAGTATTTAAGGTGTTCCTGCAGTTTGTCATCCTTAGAAAATCCTTGTAGGCATTTATAACAGAAATATTTCTTATTTTTATTTTTATTATATTGTCTACCAGCTAGGCCGTTAAAGTTTTTTTTATCCAATATTAATGTCCTTTATAAAATAATAAATTTACAGTTGATTGACTAGCAAATGCTGAAATATATCTCTGGTAAACATTTTTTGTTTCATCTAGCCCAAAAACATTTATTGGAATATTGTTTTGTTTTTGAAACTTTGGTATCTGATTCTCTGCCACTGTAAAAGTTATTCCGTTAAAATTTAGCTCATCTTTGTACGGCAAATATTTTTCAACTCGATCGGAGTTACAACTTTGAGGATGTCTAGCAGACAAAATTGCCCAACGAAAAAATTGGTCATCATTGTTTTTGACATTTATACAACATTTTTTTTTTTTTATTTTAATTTTTGAGGTAGATCAACGTAAGAACTACTGCGAAGTACGTTATTTTCATTGAATGAAATAAAACCTCCTTTATCAACTCAAATTTCCAACCTGATCCTGATGCAGTAAATTCTTCCAAATTTTTATTTACTTCTTGGTGTATTTCATCAGCGACTAAGGCAATATTTGTCCCAGTTAATATTTTTCGTGATTTAGCTGTTAAATATAGTTCGGAAATTTCGCTGTCCAAATTTGCATTTTCAAAGATTATATCAATTATATCTTTTTCTATTGCATATAACTTTGATAAAATCACATGCTACTGCACTATTAGCTTGATGCTTTTATGAGCTGCAAGTTCTTGCACTACAACAGGCTCTAAAAGATGAAATAAATTTGTGGCGTTAAAATTTGTTAAAACATTTTGATTATCAAATTTGTAACTGCTATCATATCCAGAAAATGCAGTAGCAATTTTTTTCTGGTTTGATAAGGCTCTTCTTGGCAATATTTCGCAATTTCAACAATATATATAATATTTCATATTTAATTGATTTTTTTAATGTATTTTTCAATTAGAGATATAAAAATGTTATATAATATAATTTCAGACATTCTGAGATACATTAGATTGACAGCATAGGAACAAGAAGAATATCATGTACACCCCAAGTACAACTTATATGCTGGAAAAGCACTTGGTTCGGTTATTTGAAGTAGAATACCAAAAACCTGTCGGTAAGGCAACGGCAGCTGGAATGATGACACGTGTGAAAGGAGATAATGCTGAACGTGTTAAAAAATATTTAGAAACAATTTTGTTTATACTTTGTTCTGCGGAGACATTCCAGAGGGACAACGAGTTTACAGAGTAAACGGCTCGATTAATGACGATAATATTGAACATTCATCATTACAAAACGAATTTCAACCTCATCCTGTATTTGATTTCTATGAAGCATCTGACAAAGGAATTATTCGGAATAAACAAACGAAAAAAGTGTTAGGAAATTTAAGAAAAGGTGGTTATCTTGGTGTGGTGGTTCGTGGAACAAAAACAGATTTTGTTGGTTATCTGTCGCATCGTTTTATTTATGAAACTTTTAATGGTGCTATCTCAAATAATTTGGTTATAGATCATATAAATGGCATTAAATCCGATAATTGTCTAGAAAACCTAGTTTTAGTTACACCAAAAGAAAATAGTAGAAGAGGAAATACTGGTAATGCTAATAATGTAAAAAATCCAAAATCAGATGTTTGAGTAAATCTAGAAACTGGGGAAAAAATGAAATTTAAGTCAATAACAGTTGCCGCAAAGAGCCTTAAAATTGACAACAGATCAGTGAGAGATGTCGCCAGCGGCGTACACAAATCAGCAACATCAGTGTTAATATTTGATAGATTTATTTTCAAATATGATGATTAATGATGTTTCTTAATTCTGTCTTAGTAAGGCAATTATGGGCATACATCAAAATATCATTTCGGTCAAATTTTAATGTTTAAAAAGAACTATCATTAACTTTATTTTTTTCTGCTGTTAGAAGTATTTTATCTCCTTGCATTACAATAACGTCAACAGAATAAGCACCACTATAACCCAACAAACATTTTCGAACTGCCTCGGATAGTTCTCTGTAATTTAATATATTAACTTTTTAATGATATTTTACGTCAGCAGATTTCGTTTCTGTTGCCATCTTATTATTATAAATTAGATAAAAATATATGATAATATGGATTTAACGAAGCGACTTGCTGATATATGTGAAAGTAATACAATCACTAACCACAATTTTACAGCAGGAGACTTAATCTCTAGCGATGTGGATAAATCTGCTGGTCATAGTGAAGATGATATTTTGTACAACAATGACGATGATGACGATCTAGTTGATGTTGTTGACAAAAGAATTTCAGGAGACCGACAACTAGACGATATAATGTTAAATATCATATCGCTAGAAAAATAATTAAATTTAATTTTACTGTTGCGGAACAACAAATATTTTGGCAACTTATAAAACCTTTTCTTAATTTAAAAATAACTGGCCAGCAAAGAAGCATAAAATATGATTTTATTTTTGTTAAAATCTTCAATTTAATGCCACTCGATAATGCAAGAAAATCACATTTAATATTGTTGTGTAGACCGATCAAATGTAAATCTGTACTGATAAAGTACAAGTAAATGTATCACAATATTATTTAACTCACCTAGTTGGCACCCAGCTATTAAATTTATAGCTATACTCTCTCCACTTAACTAAACTTTTATTGCCTTTTTTCCTGAAAACTTTTTCAATAACAAATAAATCTTGCTCGGTTTTCTGAAGTTCTTGTTCGTAAAAACCAACAGTTATAGGCTCACCTAATAAATCTTTTAGTGCATAGGTAACTGGTATTGTTAAAAGTACTTTGTCAACAACAAATACTTCTTCGATCCAGTTTGAGTAAATACTTTTTTAAATGTTTCTTTTTGGTCAGAGAAATTCTAACTTTGTCACCAACTTTAAATTTATGACTGCGGGACATATTTTCGTTTGCTAATATCGGATTTTCAGTTGCATCTTTTGGAGACATTTTTATTCATCTGTGCTCCGTTTTCTTATATTTATCAACAATTTTCTGTAGATTGTCAATATATTTATTTGTATTTTTGGCTGTCAAATATTTGTGGATCAGCTCGTTTAATGTACGATTAAATGGCTCGACGACAACGCTCTTACCTTCATTTCCTGTAACATATTTTTTTATGTTATTTTGTTCCAAAGCCTCCTCAAACTTTTTATTAAAAACTTCTGCTCCATGATCGTTCCAGATTCTGTTTGGTTTTCTGTCTGTACTTGTTATTATTTGTTTTAACGCATCAGTTATCGATGTTCCAGTTTTATCTGAAACTGGTACACTAAATGCGTATTTGCTAGAAACGTTAAAAAGATACGTTTTGATATCATTAAAATGAGCAAAATTTGACACATCAACTAAACCTATCGCCCAGATATCATCGACGGCATTTGCGACAACATTAGGCGCGGAAGCTTTTTTTTTTAGGTTCGTGTAGTTCCGATGCTAGATCATCATACAATTTTTCTCCGAGGCCCAATTTATATTTTGCTCCAATGAAACACTGCACCAACTTTCGCTCAACACGCTCTTGCATATTTACAGGTTTCATATCACGAAGTTCATCTAGCATTACTTTCTCATAGCCGTGCTTTTTTTTTTTGTTCGTTATCACGACAACAAATATCATGGCGCATTGCTATTGCATCAACTTGATTGTAAGGCTCTTGTCCGGGCAGCGGATTATCGTTCTCATCTAGTTCTTTATCTAGCGGAATATAAGGTCCGGTATATTTATGACCTGGTAATGTCCAACCGCCTTTTGTTTCGGCAACTTACCAATTAATTTATGTATGTCTATACCTGTTCCAACTATTTTTCTGCTGTTGCATTTCTGCCAGTACGTAACATTTTTATTTTGTTCAAGACAGAGATCTCTGTCACAATCGCACTCGCATATCATTATTCATTAATCATCTGCTAAAATAACCTCCTTAACACTGTCACGGAATCCAGCTCCGGATAATTTCTTAAAAACATACTTTTTCTTTTTCCGCAGAATGCACAAATACTTTTTATCATTATTCTATTACTTTTTGTTTTTCCTGTTGTTTCATCGATACTTTCTGTTTAAGTTTTGCACTTGAGACAGTATGTTGACATTTTTATATTTGTAAGTTTATACAAAATTGATTGCAATCTCATCATTAGCATAAGAAGGTTGCTTGTCAAATTGGAAAATAAATTTTAAAAAATTGAATTTAGGATGGGACATTTGTTTTATGAACATTATACAGTAGTATCCACAAGCAGTTGGTCCAACTGGTTGAATTTGATTAGACGAATAATTTATTATTTTATATTTTTTGTTGATATATTTTTTATTGCGTCACTTGGTGGAGGTCCAAATGAATCAAAATAATTGTTATTACAAACAGCTACCCAATGTGTGCCAGACCCGTCCTTGAAGTTTTGTATATTTATCACACACGAGCCACCAGCTGGTGCATCGTTATGTTCATCTCTGGAATAAACTCCGCGGAAAGTTTTTACTTTTTTTTTTAGCTTATCAAGTATATCAAAGTTACTTAACGCGGCCGAATTCCTGACAGTGTTAGTCCTCGGCCAATTCGCAGCAGATTTGACAATAGACTTCCTGCTACTCCCGCCAGCATTGGTCCTATAAATCCGCCTTTCGTTGCGATCGCGTCTTTTTTTTTTTTTTTTTTTTCGTTGTCGTCTTCCTTTTTGCCGTTTTTCGTTTGGGCATTATATTCATCTTTAGAAAGTTTCTTTATATCGTCGCCTGAGACAGTCTTTTTCCTTGCGCCAGATACTGCACCAGACGCTGCTGCTAATCCTAATGTACCGAGTACTGATTAAATTTTAGATATTAGTGTTTTTGCCATCACAGACAGTGCCGGCCCAAAGAAACCACCTTGTTTTGACATTGTGGTTCTTTGTGTGGCACTTAATTTTAAAAGAAAAGGTTTGCCGCTATTATACCTATTTATTTGTTTTTTGGTTAACATTAATTTTGTTAAATTATCTCTGTCTCCATATTTTATTTTTAATGATACCTGTCTCTGCTTAGCAACATCAGCTGCTAATTTTTTTTTAACTTGACCATCAGTCAAATATATTTCTTTAATAATATATTTTGTCATTATATACAGATTACAGATTAAAGTTAAAGCACTTTAAACTTGGACTGACATTTTACCTCCGACAGAATCAATTGTAACAAATCTGTCGCAGATCACTAGCGCATTTACATACAGCTGTGCTGCTGGAACTACTCCGAATGTCCAGGTAATTTCAATATCAGCTGTAGAGTCGACCTCTCTTTCTCTATGTTTACTAACATCAAAATAAAATATCGTATAAAGTGTAGGAAATTCATCTACTGATATCTGAGATCCGTCTGCAACGTCCTGCGTCGAGCAGGTACATGTACCGTCGAGTAATATTTTTATTAGCGTCATCTGCAAAATTACATTCTATTGCTCTTTCTGGATATTGCTTTGAATTTCGTCTAGCGTATATTCGTCTATTGCACTCGTAGGTGCAGGTAATAAGTAGCAACCTCTTTATTCAAATCCAGTTGTCGACATTATCAAATATTGCATTATTTTATTCTTGATCACCACGTCGCGCTTGCTGTTGCAATACAGCAAACAATTGGAGCGGCAGTTATTCACTTGACATTGTTGCCACGCTTTATGTGTAGTAGGTAGTACTTGGAACTGCTGTTTTGATATATTTTATGTTGCTGAAAATGAATTCTGTTTGCGTGTTTATCAAGTATACTATTTAATTCTGCTGTTTTGTGAGTAAGTTTGTTTATGATATATTTTTTATTTATTTGGTTATATAACATTGTGTTTACGTCAGTTATATTTACTGGCAGATCACCGTCATACGTTATAGTTTGTCTTGGTGATATGTAATTTTGATGAGAAAATCCGAGCAACGACGCAATACTTTTTGGCGATAAATAACTAACATATTATTTTTAATGTCATTCTAGCTCGTAAAGTATTATAATTCGGTGTCAGCTCAAAACTGTCAGCTACACTGTTCGCATTTGTTATCAACTCCTTCATTGTTTTATTTAGATCAGTGACATTATAAGCTCCTTGTGGAATTTTAAATGTTTTCCACTGCAGTTCCGATCCTGGAGTTAAAATTCCAAATGTGGATTCATCATTAACTCCAGTTTTCACGATAGCCATAGAATGCCATGCTGTGCAGGAAATTAGTCCAATTTCATATTGCTTTTCAGGATCTAGTTGTGTTGGCGGAATATAATTTACTGAAAAATTTGCACTATCTTTAGCGGCCGTACTAGAGTCTAGTAATGTTGCTGACATCGCTATTTATTATATTTTTCTAAAATGCAGACTCCGCGATTAAATCGTGGTGTAAAATTTCGTATTCGTATTCGTCAGATGTTTATAAATTTTCCGATCTTAAATGGTAGAGTATGTCAATAACTTTATTGTCAATTTCAGCGAAAACATTTCCAGCTTCTATTGACGATATCAACAGCATTAATCTTCCTATCATTTCGGCTACTGATGAAAATATTTTTATTCCGGCTCCAGTTATTTTACCACACGAAGATTCGCATGAGATTCAAACAAATCTCTAAGTTAGTAAAACACGCTTTTACGTATTTAATTTTATTCGCCGTAATTTTAAAATTAACAGCAATAATGCCATTTCTACTTTGTTTAAAAGTGTTAAAATATCCTCTTTTGAGGCTTTATCAATTTTTTCGTAATTTTGTTTTACATCTTATCAATATCATCTAATTTTGCAATGAGATTATCGTATTTATTGGGTTTCCAAAGTTTTAATAATATCAATATCGGAAATATTTTCTCTTATAAAAGTGTTATATTCTAATTTTGTTATGTTTTCTGTTATCATTTGTTTTATTTCCTCTGGCGATACAGCTGATATTCTTCCAGTTTCCTCTAGACTTTCAGCTGATATTCTTTCTAAATCTATTGTTTTTGCTACAGTGCTCAAATAATGAAATATGTGCTCGTACCTATTTTCTTTTATTCGATTAATAGCTTGAATATAAAGATCGGCGATAATTGCATGTCTGCATAATCTAATACTTTCTTCGTAGTTTTTATTTCTGGTACTACATCGTCGAGATGTTTCTTACTTTCTTTTATTTTGTCTAACTCTATAATTTTTTTCTTCGGCGTTATATTCTTTTTTTTAAAAATATTTTTAACCCTTAAGTTACTTAAATTGTATTTTTCGTTCAACGAATCACACTCGTAATCTTTTATCTGACAGTTTACATTTTTTAGATTATCGTCAAATCTTTCTTTATCTCTGATATCTAATCCATGCTCTTTTCTAAAAGCTTCTCTTCCAGCTTTTTCTTCTTGATACATCTCCCCCAACGATGATCACTCTCCTTTACTTTTCATTATATCTCCCAACTTTCTTCCATTTCGATCAACTACTGTTACTTCTGCTAATCTGCGTTCAAGTGCAAGTGGATTATTAATCAGCCGATTTAGTTCAGCGTGTCTAGCAGCAGGATCAGCAATATTTGCTACAAGTGCCTCAGCCAATCTTTTTCATTCTTCCTCAGATCTGGCAACAATTTTCTCAGCAGCTGCTTCTTGTTGTTCTTTAACAAATCCAACTAAACCTTTTTCCTCCAATTTTTTAAGATCTTCTGGAGATATTGTTGACACTTCAGGTTGTTTTCCAAGTAGAGCCTCAGAAACTGGTTTAAAAGCTTTAGCTGATTCTTCCGAGGCAACTATCTGTCCACGTCGGGCTTGCTCTACTTTTTGCATAAATTCTGCTTGAGATTGAGGAAGTGTTTTTAAGATCTATATGTTTTCTGTACTTAGCTCGATTATCCATATTATATCAAAGATGTTTTATAAAACTTACTGCAGATAATTTTCAATACAGCATCTAAACATCTTAGCTGGATCACGTGCAAGTTTATCGAATAAGAAAAAGTTATATTTATCTTTTGTTGCCTTATGATATAGTTCAATAAATTTATCTTTTGTTATGTCGCCACATTGCTCGTTTGCAATATTTCTAACGTTGACGTTGTCCAGTCCTGGAAATAATATGAAACAGCCAACATATCGCCGAATAATACTGTCAACGTTATAAAAACCTTGGGCCAAATAAGCAGAATTACATTTTTTATTACGTGACAGTGTAAAATATGATCTTATTTTATTCATCTCTACATTGTTCAGCGGAATATCATCAACAACAACTATCTTATGCTCTTCTGAATCAAGTTTATTAACTGGAACAAGCTCTTCTGGTTGTCTGATAATAAAAAAATCTTCACCAGCCTCAAGATCATCATGAAGTTTGTTATTATATTCTCTGAGTAGCTCGTACTTATCTTTTTGTGGATTAATTATATAAATGTAAACTCGATCGTAGTTAAAATTATCTCCGAGAAGTAAATTCATAAGCAAATTTGTTTTTCCCGACCCAGTTCTTCCAACAATAAGATAATGACAATCTCGAAGTTCGTTGTTGTGTTTATGTTGCACCAGTCTGTCTGTATCAAAATTTAATATCGACATATTATAAATTAAGTTGACATAAAATTGTCAGACAATAAAGAAATAATGAGCTTTGGAACAACATTACGAGATTCGTCGGCAATAAGTACAATAACAAACAGCAATATTGATTTATCGGGCTACCTAAAAAAAAACTGGCGATACGATGACAAGAAACTTGTCTATGTCAAATCAAAAAGTACTAGATTTAGAAACAAATTAAAATCTTGGTAACACGCAGGCTGTTAGTTATGGACAACTTAAATCCGTCGACAATAATAAACTATCATTAAGAGGAGGAACTTTAAGCGGTTACTTAGATAAGTTAGGGGAAAAAAATTTGGAAACAGCTAATCCGCCGGCAAACTTAAATCAAACCCAAGCCGTAAGTTATTTGCAGTTGAAATATATGGACGGCAACAAGCTTGACAAAACCGGTGGAACGGTTACAGGTGTTATTAACATGTCGAGTATAAAAATTATTGGGTTGGAAACTGTGTACCCGCCAGCAAATGTAGTTAATACGCAAGCGGTAAGTTATGCGCAACTAAAATCAGTTGACGATAACAATCTTAATAAGGCCGGCGACACAATGACAGGTTACCTGATAATATCCAATAATTCAAAATTAGCTGGATTACCGACAACCTCGCCACCAGCTATTGATACTGATGCTATTAGTTATGCTCAGTTAAAAGAAAATCTTCCCCATATTTTAAACGATCCGGTGGACCAATTTCAGGCAACATAAGTATGAGAAACAACAAAATAACAACAGCATATGTTCCAGTTAATCTTAATGATCTAACAAATAAAGCTTATATTGACAGTCTGTCTGGTGGTATAATACGCTTTTTAAGGCAACTGACAACCGAGTTGGGTTTGAGGTAAGCGCATCATCGTATTATCCTGAAAATTATCCTCATTACGCTTTCTCTGATGGACACGAGTGGACGACAAACGGAGAAGCTGAAAATTTCTGGATCAAAATTAAATATCCCACTGCAGTTGCTATTTGGCAATTTCATTTGCGCCGCCGACAAAATTCTAGTGTTCGTCGAATTTATAATTGGCGGTTTGAACGATCAAACGATGATATCAATTGGACAACATTGTATAATACAGAAAATACGTATATCTCAGCAACACAATATTTTACAATTCCGACAAAAAAAAACTGTTAAGAAGTACTTGTATTTTCTATTTTATGTTGTCGCTGTTGAACATCCGTTTCCAGGACTAACAGCATTTCAAATATACACACTCGATGATCAAACTTAATCTAATGCTATAATATAATGTCAGAACCACCAATTATAACTGTTGCAAGAGAAATTTATGATAATACTTTTAACCCCCAAAAAGATGTTAAGGACGAATCACTAGCGGCACGTGTTATAAATACTACAAAAAATTTTACAATTCCAATGATAAACTCTCCATTGTCAGAAGATGAAAAAACTTTTATTCGTGTTATATATATGCGAGGACCACAAATGAAAAAAGCAATAGAAAACTTTGATATTATAAGCAGATACAGTCATCCTGATGATTGTCTAGAAGAACAAAATCAAGTTGACATCCTGTTGAGAAAATATTGCTTGAGCTTGATTTCAAAGATATAAATTTGATAATGCGATTGGGCTTATTAAAAATACGAATAGCACAGGATGAAACACGAATGAGCGATAACTATAATCGTCTCAACAAACTAGCGGAATCTAGGATAATGGGAATAAGAAGAAACAAGAAGTTATACAATAGTTTTTCAAAACGAGAAATTTTTAAGTATCTCGGAATGTACTACCATGACAAGGAAACCCTAGTTAATATTGTTAACATGACAATGCATACAGAGTTAATTATAAAAGCATACTCAAACGCAATTGTGCCAATGATGCGCAAAAAGACCCTGAATTTGATCCGATTATTGTTGACAGGTCTCTAAAAATAATCAAAAATTTTGATGATGAAATTAGTGATCTTAGTGATAATGAGCGAGAATAGTTTTTTAGAGAAGCCGATCAAACTTGGTTTGAATTGAAGATTAATTCTTATCAAGACATGAGTGAAGAAGATGTTATTCCATTTCGATCGATCCAGCGCCATAGACAATTGTCATTACGAAATTATTACAATGATGTCGAGAAAATGTTCACAAAACAATACGAACAATTATGGTTTAAAGTAAATGCTTTTATTCGTCTTAACATTCTTGGACGAAAATCACTCCAAAAATTAATGCTAATAAATTTCCTGGTCTCATATGCACTTATCAGACAACATCTCGTCCTCAAAATTTTCACGTTAGATCAAATAAGCTTGATACTCTGATTTATTGATGAAACAGAAAGAGAATACAATAATTTGGTGAATGAAATAGATTTGTATGAGCGTGAAGTAGAAGACATTTTTATTCATATAATTGGTTAAACAAAAATGAGGTACTAACAGATAAACGATATAATGATACTTCGTCAAACGTTTATGACAAGTACAGAGATTTTATAGCTGATCTTAAAAATAATAAATTTCGTGAGTTTCTTGATTCAATTGTTAGCATCAGAACTTTTGTCTTTGCATAAAAAATTGTAAACAAATATTGTATAATGAAAAAACAGATTGTCGATTTCAATCATATTTCAGAAGACATTCCAAAACAAGATGTTGAAGAACTAATCCAATATTAGAACTTTTATTATAAAAATCTCTAGTGTGTAAAACAATGTTATAAGTATTCCAGTAGAATCCTTCGATTAATATCATATTCGCCATTGCCAATGACCAGCTCTTGTATAACCTCAAGGGGAGCATCATTAAATCCGTTTTTGTTAATAATATGTGGTGTTGGTGTCTCTCTTTCAACAGCATACAAAAAATTGAGTCCCGACGTGAGAAAACAAAAAAGCTTGTAAAATAGCAAGTATCACTTATAAAAAAAATTACTTGATTAGATACGATCTTATTTGCGAGGCGTAAAATATGATATGGACGATTTAATACGCGAGTTTCGTATTATTGACAGTATGTTAACGGATATCCTACCAATGAGAGTTAGCAGTTATGAAAAAGATTATCGTAAAATGTGGTTATGGTTATTTTATTTGCATTTTGAAGGGATATAACTCTGTCTTCGAGCTAAGTGTAATTAAACAGTTGTCTCCCTTGTTATTGCGTCAAAATATCACACGTACTGACCTTAATATGCGATACTGTAGGTAGATAGGAGTAGTAAAAGGAAACGAGGGTTCCTATCTCAGAGATCCCGTTCCCACTGACAAATATATTTTGTCAACTCATTTTGAGCTAAATGGCTGGTAAGAAAATGTCAGAATATATTTTGTCACCAGTATTTTATCACCTTATTTTGGGCTAAAAATGGCAGGTGAAGACTATGTCAGAATATATTGGCTTTGGAGGGGGAAGGGGGTCTCTGAGACAGGAACCTCATTTTCTATTACTACTGTCTTGCTTTTTTGACGGTCTGGACATTTTGTAGTCCAATGCCCTTTCTTTTGACAGATATAGCAAGTATCATGACTTTTATCTGGAAAGAAGTGGGAGTAGTCCGTCGACTTGTCTGAAGAAAACTTTCGTATGACAAATCGCAAAGCTCTGATCAGAAGTTCGATCTGTGTGGGCTCTTCCATCGTGCTGGTCGGTTTGAGAGTGAAATGAATACTGAGAAGGAAGGCACTAGCCCTTTATGCATACACTGGTCTGACATGAATATATAGGGGTCAATGGCGTTTCAAATGTAGTCATTTAACTTTTTGCAGTCAAGATGAAACGATCGCATCATTTCGTGAAGAAAGGAGAAGAAAGTAAGAGACAGAAACAAGATTTATCACCAAGCACAGTAGCTAAAGTCTTGGCTCAAATTCATGCCAGCGATTTTGAAGACGTGAGTGAACCAGAACCCAGACCCAGAGAGTTTACACCAAACCAAAGTCCGCCATCACCACCAGTAAAAGTATTACCACATTCGACAGACGGAAAAACGCTCCTCTAGAAAATTTAGAACTACGGCCTACACGTACACGTTGAAGTTTAAACATTTCAAGTCCGACGTACCGCTGAAGAAAGCAAAGTGGTTCATCACCGATGTATGGGATTCTTTGTTAACCACACTGAAACGGCAATGTGAAGCCAAAGAAGACGATCGCTTGACACTTTCCATTCATAGCGACAGTTTCAAATCCCCCGATTGGATCGAGTTTAGCACCCCATCAGAATTTACGCCTTCCAAATTCATCGACAAGATTCAACACGTGCAACAATCCAACGACAAGTTTCACATCACGGATGGAAAAGCGACACTGTTCATGACCCACGTTTCTCTTCCCCAAGGGACCGGATGCAAAATGGTGTTATTGGTAGACGACCTTTGCAGCACCTAAAAGAGCCTCGTCTGAATTAACAACCCTCAAGACAAGATGTGTTTAGCCCGTGCCATCGTCTTAGGACGAACGTATGTCGACAAGAACGGCATGGAAGAATGGAAAAGAGCCTGGAAAACTATTCAACGATCGGACCGAGCCAAACAACGAAGAGAAGCAGAACTCCTGTTACAACAAGCGGGGTTATCCAAAGACACACCCTGTGGCATTCCTGAAATGCAAAAAATGCAAGATGTCTGGGCTCCACACTACACGTTGGAAGTATACCCACAAGAAGTGCGCGGGCCTCTGTTGTTTCGAGGCAAACATTTTCAAGACGGAAAATACATTCACGTCTATCATCACGATGGACATTTCGATGCCATCACCAGTATCACTTGATTCATGGGATACAGATATTATTGTGAGAAATGTGACTATGGCTTTAACAATTGAGACCAACACAAACATTGTGGATCGAAATGCTCAGGATGTTTGGCCTCTAAACCTTGTCTTGACGATGGACAAGAACGAGTGCATTACCGAGCTTGTCGGCGCACGTTTGTCAGCCCTGCCTGTTACCAACAACATCTGAAGACGCAAGGTTCACAGAAGAAAAGTGCTTGTCAACTCCTGAGATTGTGCCCTACTTGTGGACAAGGCATACGTACCAATTGTGCCAAGGCACATGTATGTTCAGGAAAGAAGCGATATCACGTTTGTCGCCAAAGCGTGGACATGGAACACAAATGCTACATTCAAAAATACCATTCCAAATATGACGAGGAAGAAGATGACCAGAAGAAGAAAGGGAATGTCATCTTTTTCGATTTCGAATGCATGCAAGAGAAAGGCATTAACATTCATAATTTCTGCGTGGCTCATAGGGCGTCCGAGAAGTGCATCCAAGAGCCTATCTTTACTCATTGCCCTCACTGCAGCAAGATTCCTGGAGCCGATTTCGCCCAATGGATCTTAGATCCTATCGACGAGACTTGGAGCCAAGAGGACATCTAACATTACGGAGATTGTCATCGCTATGCCACGGTGATGGCTCACAATTTCTCGAGATACGATGGGCAATTTCTTCTCAGATACTATACGGAACAAGGCACCGAACTTACTAAAGTGACTTTGAACGGAGCCAAAATCATTTCCATGTAAGTGGGACAAGTGCAGTTTAAAGATTCGATAAGTAACTTGGCCATACCTTTGTGTCGAATGCCTTAAAAGTTTTGAATGACAGAAATGGCCAAAGTCTATTACCCTCACTTTTTCAATACTGATGCCAATCAACAAGCCGTTCTGTCCCATTTGCCTGAGGCTCACTACTACAACCACGACAACATGTGCACAAAACAACGAGAAGCTTTCTACACTTGGTACCAGACTCACGCTTCGGACCCCTTCGACTTTCAGGAAGAAATGTTAAAGTATTGTCGATCCGACGTGGACATTTTACGGCGTTGCTGTGGAAAATTTCGAGAACTGTTCATGGACAACGGAGGAATCGATCCGTTGAAAGAAGCCTGCATCATTGCCAAAGCGTGTTCCTTAATGTACCGTCAACGATTCATGCCCGAAAACATCCTAGCTGTCTCAAGCCCTCAAACGACTACCTTTGTCCAACGTCAATACTCGGTCAAAGCCCTACGCTGGCTGCATTATTTGTGCGACAAGGAAGACAAATAATCCAACATGCCCGCAACGGAGGAGGCGAAAAGACCATCGGAACGTATTCGGTGGATGGCTGGAACTTAGAAAACACCAAGATCGTGTAGGAGTTTAACGGCTGCTTATTTCACGGATGTCCCATCTGTTACCCTCAACGTGACAGAAAAAGTCAGTTTTTACAACGGACTATGGAAGACTTGTAATAGACCACCAGTCAGCGCCGCCTGAAATTAGAAAAGCAAGGATACCAAGTGGTGGAAATGTGGGAACACGAGTACGATCACCGATTGAAAACCGATCCCGAGTTTAAGCTCATCGTGGAAAGTTTCAAGTTGGTGGACCCACTGAACCCACGTGATAGTTTGTACTGAGGACGGACGAATGCCATCTGTTTGCTTTATCAAGCCGAGGAAGAGAAAGGAGAAGAAATCATATACTTGGACGTGTGTTTGCTGTATCCTTACGTGTGCAAATATTGTCACTTTCCGCAGGGCATCCGCAATTGATGATGGAACACATTGACCTGGACAACATTCGACAATACGAAGGATTGATTAAGTGTAAAGTCTTGCCTCCCACGGACTTGTACCATCCCGTTTAAGCTCACCATTGCCAAGGAAAACTGATGTTTCCATTATGTCGTACCTGTGCCGAAACGTGTAACTAAGAAAAATCTTGTCAGCACACGCAGGAAGAACGCGCCTTGACGGGAACGTGGGTCAGCGTGGAATTGTTCAAAGCTCTGGACCTGAGATACCAACTGTTAGAAGTGTACGAAATTTACCACTTTCCCAAGACAGAAAAATACTACAATGGCGACGAGACTCAGAAAGGCATTTTCGCAGACTACGTGGATGCCTTTTTAAAACTTAAACAAGAAGACAGTGGCTATCCTTCGTAGTGCCACACTCTCGAAGACCAAAAGAAAGTCAAAGAGAAATACTGGAAGACCTTAGACCACGTGGAGAAAAACGAAGGAAGGCGATCCTTTGCCAAAATGATGTTAAATTGCTTGTGGGGTAAAATGGCACAACGACCGTGTTTACCCAAGACGGATTATTTGACAGAACCTTCTCGCTACTTCCAGATGATTCACGACAAAAACTAATACATGAAACACGTGGACGTCGTTCGTGAGGACTTGATCTTATTCAATTACGAAGAATAACTGGACTTTGTAGAAGTCGACGAATTTGGAAATGTCATCATTGCAGCGTACGTGACAGCCCATGCTCGCTTAAAACTGTACAGAGCTTTAGAACTGTTACGAGATTGTGTGCTGTACTTTGACATGGACATTTGCATCTACAACGATCGCCTGGGTCACCGACACCCTGTCATCGAAAGAGACCGTTTAGGAGCCTGGACGGACGAGCATCCCCAAGACAATATTCTAAGTTTTGATAGTGGCGGTCCTAAAAATTACGGTTACGAATAACTGGACACCCAAGGAGAAGTGCACACTGAATGTAAAGTGAAGGGATTGACTCTCAATTATTGCACCAGTCAAGTGGAGAACTTTGGCGTATTGAAAGAAACCTTGCAGTCTGGAGAGGATGGAAATTTTAAAGTGACCACCAACGAACCTCACAAGAGTGTACGTTTACCCACACACCTAATCGTTAGTCGACCCTTGGAAAAAATGTATCAGATCGTGTACCTGGAGTTAGTTCGGCTTTCCAATCACTTCACTTTATCGTACGGTCCCGTCGATATTGGTCAGCATATAAAAAGCCACAACATCTAATCCTGATTGTTCAGTTAAGACCAAGCGAGAAATATGAATCCTTTCAAACAGCAAGTATCAAGTGAGAGCAAACTCGAGTGCTATGCTGTGCCTTGCGATGGTAGGTATGCTGTAAGATGTGGCCTCAGCGATTCAGTATCACATCATGGGAACTTTGCTATGACTAGACCTACAATGGAACGTGATGCTGTGCGTGTCAAACCTGACGGATGCGAAAGCGATACCACTCGTCATCGTACACTGTATCACTTTACTGGTTTTCATGGTGTATGTCATCATGAAACCATGCGGCTACCACCCTATGGATGTCATCCATAACTGAGCAAACTCCTGCGGATTTCACCGTACCCTCATGGAAATGAACCTGTCAAAGACGAAGATTCGTTTCCTGTGCGTTTGCCTGAATACTGAAAATGGCCAAAATATCTTGAAGGTCGTACCCCCGAAGAATTAACCAAAGCCGGATTTATCTACTTAGGCGAAGTGGATGAAGTCAACTGCTTCAGTTGCTGTGTGCCACTTCACGAGTGGGAACATAAAGGTTCCGCTTACCTCGAACATGCTCGATGGTCTCCGGATTGTCACTACCTACCTTTAGTGGGACTTAGTCATTGAAGTGGCATATCATGTTGTTTAAGAAACCAGCTTGGCTAGGAGTCAAACATTGGACAACACCTAGACGAGTATTAAACCCCATTTAAAAATGCTATTCAAAGATTACCAAACGAATTGCAAGAGAAGATCGACAAGGAAGTTTGGCAGGGACTTGACGAAAGTCAACAAACAAGTCAGATTTCTCTGGATCAAATGTGCATTCATCCGAATATTCCACTTTAGGCCATATACATTAGAAGATTCTAATGACATTCTTGACCGATTTCTGGAATGGCAGTGGTCAGAAATTACTCACTACGTCCGTTATTTTCGCTCTAGGAAGTATACAAACGGACTACCATGCCATTACCTTTATCATTCTTGATACAACAGATTCCGTGCAAAGAAATCAATGCCAATATTCAAACGTGGAGGATTACAATCGTATTTTACGAGAACTGTGTCCATTGAATTGGGGTCGACGTGTGGTGTGTGTCTTAGTGACTTGCTTTCTGGGATTTCGTTTATCAGCCGATTCTTTGTGTACTCTTTTCGAACAGCACATACCACTCCAAAAAGCAAGAAAGTCATCCCTTTAATTGTACACGAGAGACTCATTCTGTTAAAAGCTTTGCGCTTTCATCTTGATACTTCTCGACCTCTACATGATAGAAAGATTCGTCAACCTTTAGGTACAGAAGATGTGTACGACGATATGTGTGTAGCTTGTGACTTACACCCTCACTGGAAAATGTAAGTGACTGAAAACTTTGGGGCTTCGAGGCTTTGGCAAAAGAAGTGACACACTATGCAAAAGATTTGTCGTCCTGACTTCAAACGTTCAGTGAAAAAAGTAACTTTTAAACCTGTGTTAGTGACAGTACCAGGAGTGACAGTACCCCAGTTAAACCCATCTGGTCATCTTCGACGACATATTAGGAGAATACGAAGAAGAAATTAAACTCTGGTTTACGCGCAAAGGGCATCATCGTAATGCCAGTGTCATTTACATCACTCAAAATTTGTTACAACAAAGTAAAGCCCATCGCACCATCAGTCCCAATCCTCATTACGTGGTCTTGTTTAAAAGCTCTAGAGATAAATCGCAAGTGCAAGTGTTAGCCAAACAGTTAAGAACGACTTGGCTGACCCATGCGTACGACGATGCCACTCAAACCCCACACGCCTTTTTACTCGTGGATTGAAAACCCACCACCCCCGATTATTTGCGATTTCGTACCCATCTGTTTCACCACTGGTGCCAAGACGGACGACCTGTACACGTCCCTGTAGTCAACTTAACAACAACAAGAACTAAAAAAATCTATAAAAACCTCGGTCACTTTGGGTCTGTCTCACATATCGTCAACATAACGTCCCTTCAGTCTCATCTTCCGGTCAAATTGATTCGTGCCATGTACGGCATCAGTCACGAAAAGAAACCACATATACGTGCTCGTGCCTTAGAAGCCAGTCTCAAAGAAGTAATACGATGGTTTACAGTGCCAGCACGTCAGTTACTGCAAGGTATCATTCACAATCCACATCAAACCAAACTTTTATGAGAGAAACAAAGTCGCCTTGACGCAACTGTCCGATCCTCGCATCGACACTCAAACCAAAAAGCAAATCATATTGAAACCTGGAGGTAGCGGTTGTCCAGGAGGTGTCATCATTCGCTTCCTTTTAAAATGTAATCCCAATGCCCCAAAAGTCCTCCCCAAGAAAAAAGCCACTCCTCGACGTACCCAGAAGAAAAAGAAAAAGAGCAACGGTGTCAAGACCAGGTCACAGCCACAGACAAAGAAAAGTCCACAGAAAACAGCTTCTACCCGCAAGAGAGACACTGCCGCCAAGACACAACCTTACATTCGCAAGCCACGACCTGCCGCAACAACGGTGACAATTTCTCCAGTAGTCTAAGCTTCCTCCACTTCTCCGTTGCTGGTGATGCCTGCCAAACCCGATTTGACACGTGTCTTTCCTAATTTGATGAAACATTGGAAACCCGCGTCTCCAAGAACATCTCCTCCAGCGGCGGTCCACTTTAGCGGCAATAGCCGCTGCTCACAAAGTACCTGCCCCCAAAATTAAAGTCCAAGAGAGGTCGGGCATGTTAAAGAGTTTACTGGATTTGTCCAAGCAAGAACTGTCCCGAATGAGTCCATTGCGTACCCCTCCACACGTGTGATGCCTGCCATGAAAATGATACGACGAGCCGACAATCAGAGGCGACGCATTCCAGTATAATAAAGTCCTGAGGCAAACAATATGGATCAATGTTTTCGTGCTGCTGAACGCCCAAAGATGTCCCCTCAAAGAAGTGCATACCGTCACCATCGCCGTCCTTCTTCTGTCCAAAAAGGAAACGAAAAAGACAGCCATGTTATCCTAAAAAACACTTAGTCAAGCATCGCTGACACCCCCAGAAAATAAACACTCCTCCAAAGAGAAGCCACCAAAAGAGAGAATTTGTTTTTCTCAAAACTTCTCAGACAAATAAAAGGATAAAAGGAAGCATGTCGAGCAATGGACCTCAGTGTATTTTGTGCACCAAAGATGTCCCCTCATCGTCTTTCTCCTGTCCAAAAAAGAAAAGGAAAAAGAAAAGGATAGTCACGTCATCGTAAAAAGCGCTTAGCCAGGATTCGACGTCACCCCCAGAAAAGCCACACTCGTCGAAAGTAAAGGAGAAGTCACCAAATAGGAGGATTTTTCTTCCAAATGGATAAGTTGGTCAACGGTTTTGCCTCAAAGTTAAATGACAAGCTCAAAAAAAATAAGATAAAAGGACACAAGTCGAGCCATGCACGTCAGTATATTTTGTGCACCAAAATATGTCTCTTATCGTCGGTATCCTGTCCAGAAAGGAAAAAGAAAAAGACAGTCTCGTCATCCGAAAAAGCGCTTAGCCAAACATCGACGTCACCCCCAGCAAAGACACACTCGTCCAAAGAAAAAGAGGATCCACCAAAGCGGAGGATTTTTTGCCGATGTTGGAAAACAATTCGTCACCGTTATGACAAAGCGATAGTCCAAAAAGGAGAAAAGGCAGTGTGCCAAGTCATCGACGTTAGTGTATTTTTGGTGTGTGCCCCGGAATCAAACCAATCAACCAACAAACAAAGATTTTACCAGTTTAGGCAGTGTGCCAAGTCATCGACGTTAGTGTATTTTTGGTGTGTGCCCCGGAATCAAACCAATCAACCAACAAACAAAGATTTTACCCACCAAAAGACATCCTACTTCTATCCCCAAAGGAAAGAAAAGGAAAGAACTGCCTCCTCGTGTGGAAACACATTGGGTCATGTTGTCCGTCCTGTCCAAAGCTTCTCCACCCATGCGAACAACACTCATTCAAACCGCCTCCAAAGACCTCATCGATACCGTGAGCGAATGTTGTCTGAACGTCTTGAAAGGAACGATACATTTGTCTAAACACCAGAAAAAATGCTTAGCCAAACATCGACACGTTCTTCGCCAAATGGTCAAAAAGAAAATACTCATTCGGCAAAAGAAAACGATATTTGTGCAACGAGGAGGAATTTTCTCTTGTTAGGACTTCTTACCAATGTAATAGCGAGACGTATGTTGGGTACGTTGGGAAGTGTTTTACCCCCCACCCCACCCTGACCCCCCATAGATCCAAGATAAAAGGGACCTCTGGAATCAAAATATCCCAGACGTGACCCTTGAAATCCAATGGAAGGACAAAAATTGGCTTTAGTACATCACAAACGATGGATGGAATACCATCGTTGGCAAGAACAACTGACCCCGCATTTACCTCCCAATACTCATTTGTCCGAGATGTGTCAGTTACAACACGAGTTGCAGTCGTTAATGGATCGCAGTGATTTGTACGAAACGGAAAAATCTCAACGGTACGGTCAACTGTTGCAACGACTGCAACTCTTTCACCAGAAAGCTTTAGACGAAACAGCTCTACCCACTCTGAAAGATTTTAAGGCCTGATGAACGGTCCAGCACCACCACCCCCATCGGCCAAGACAGACGCAGCCCTACGGGTGTCTGAGGAAGAAGAGGCACGAGAAGTCTTTCAAACACCGTCACCAGCTCCCATCCCTAGTACGATTGCAGCGTCCTTGTTGACTTCCACTACACCCCAACGAGAAGAATTTAAAACTTGGGTTAAAAAGATGATGTCCACTCCTCCTTCGACAGAAGTTAAAAAGAAAGAAGGGAAACCAGAAGTGAAAAAAGAACAGACCACCAAAGCCATCCCATTACCACCACCGCCACAACCACTACCTTCAGCTTCTACACCCGAGTCACATTGGACACATAAAGCCGTTTCTAAACCACCTCCTCGCCCCATCCAGAGTAGCATCAGCCAAGAGTGTATGACTTATTTAAAAATGGAGGTGTTAGCCAGTATTTACTACGATCCATCCCATCTTGCATGTTACGGAGGAGTTCAGAAATTGTATCTTGCTGCCAAAACTCGACTGAAAAGTGTCCGTTTACCTAATGTGCAATGATGGTTACAAGAACTGGCCACGTACAGCTTACATAAACCCATTCGACGAAAATATTCCAGAAGTCGCACCCGAGCGGAGGACATCGATCATCAATGGCAAGCGGATTTAGCCGATGTCTCTTATTTGACCACCTACAATCGCGGCTACAAATATTTGTTTTGTGTCATCGACGTCTTTTCCAAATTTGCCTGGGTCGTGCCATTGACTTCCAAATCGAGCAGTGAGTTAGTGCGAGCCCTCCAACTCGTGTTGAAACAAAGCGGGAGTCACCCTCTTCGATGGCAAACCGACAAAGGCACCGAATTTCTGGACCAAGCTTTCCAAAAAGAATTGAAGAAACGTGACATTCATTTTTTCACCACCGAGAATCCCGAAACCAAAGCCAGCATCGTGGAACGTTTTCAACGCACCTTGAAAGAACGCGTGTGGAAATATTTTGCGTATCAACACACTCTCAAGTACATCGACATCTTGCCGCACCTAGTCCAAGCGTACAACCAATCTTACCATCAGAGCATCGGACGTACCCCCTAAGATGTGACTCCCGACAACGAAGTGACCGTCCTCGAGCGCTTGTTTGGTACGTCCCCGACGGTGACTGTCCCCAAGAAAGGCGGAGTCTTTGCAGCAGGAGATTGGCAAACCCATACGCACTTTCGACAAAGGTTATTTACCCAACTGAACCACCGAATTGTTTCGTGTCAATCAACGAGTGCGTTGTCGTCATCCTCCCCTCGATAAATTGGAAGACATGAACGGAGAAGTGTTAAAAGGAACGTTTTACTAGCCCGAGCTACAACGTGTGACCAAAAAAGAAGACGAAGTGTACGAGATAAAAAGCATTCTCGATCGAAGAACTCGTAAAGTGGGAAAAAAAACGTGTCAAAGAAGTCAATGTACGTTGGAAAGGATATCCTCCCTGTTTTAACTCTTGGATCGACGCTTTGCAAATCATCGCCTATTAAAAGAAGTGACAATTATGCCCTTCAACACAGCCTCAGCTACAGCAGTGACCACTCCCTCGCCCAGTTCTTCTCTGCATGATCTGCAAAAGCAACCTTTATGGGCATGGTGTGGACAACGTGGTCCTAAAACGCAAATCATCTTTATCTGCTAAATCTTTGTGGTGTATTGTGTCATCGGTGGTGCCATTGCCAATTTGAGTTTGCAGCAAGGAGACAAACAATTATGGACCATTTTACTCAGCAGTTGCATCGCTTATCTTTTCTCCAATCCGTCCCTGAAATTTTCCTCTAACGGGAACAACAACGGTAGCCTTGCGTCCAACGTCAGTTACCCTTCCAACAGTCAGCATTCTAACAAGAATCCTCTTTTAGACACTCCTCTGACTTCCAGCGACCCCTCGGACACTAGAACTCTGGACTTATGAATAACCAATTTTACTTAATGTTACCCAGTGAAAGTTCCATGGAGATGTTATTCTGTTACATGGCCAAGTTACCGCAGGCCATCCAATTGGATCACGAAGCCCATTGGGAAGTGGCTTTGCTGGAAATGATTCACCCTACGCATATCCTAAATATCCTTCCAAATCAAAACACTTTTAAGGTGGAAGCTCTTGACGAGCAAGTGCAACAAAACTTGGATGAACGCACCACTGCAAGTGACTCTATGAAAACACAAGACCCCAAAACTAATCGGTTCACCTATCTGTTGTCCATTTCCTCAGGCTATTATTTTAGTGAACAAAATCTGGTGAACACGATTGCTACCAAATTCAATACCGTGTTTGGCAAAGCCTTGAAGAAAATTAGAAAAGGTGTCACCCTCGAGTACCATAAAATAGCTCGTCGCCTACTAATCAAATTTTCAGAGGACAAAGTATTGACCATTACATTTTTTCCTGAATTGGATGACATTTTGGGTGGAGCTCCCAAGTTGATCAAGATTAAAAGAGAAATACCCGCCGTTAGCGGCAACTTGGATTTTGCGAAATATTTTCGATTCCTGTAGAAATGAACCAAGGACTCAATTTGATCTTTGTGTACTCCGATGTGGTGGAGTACAACGTGGTGGGACGCACCTCCGTGCCGTTACTGAGTGTCATTCCTTCAAAGTGGATTCTGCCACGAACGCTGACGAGGAAGGTGGAAACACCTATCACATTCACTGCGAATTTGTTCATCCTCACTATTTGCCCCTCAGTAAGTCGTATTTCGACACTGTCAACATTGCTACAAAAGGAGATCTGGGACAAAATATTCAATTCCCCAAAGGGAGGTGACAGAGAAACTCCATTTTCGAAACGATTAATCTAACCACTTGTCAGTCATGTATCCTGTGTACCAAGGAGTCGCTCGATAGCGAGGAGATGGTTTAGGAGATCTGCTAAAATCGGCCTTTCGTTCTGTGGCTCCCCTTTTGAAACAGATGGTGACACGAAGATTGCACGCCTTGAAAGATGCCGCCTTGACGCAAGGCAAAAATTGTCTCCAAAATGTTATCATTGACAAACAAAATCCCAAAGAAGCTTTCTTGAGAGTAGGCAAAAATGTCTTGCTTCAAACGGGCAAAGACATTTTGGGCCGAAGAGAAACTCCTATGAATGTCTCGGACGCTGCCGAGTCAGGCTTTCCTGCTTCCCTGACGACACAGCAAGGACAAAGCAGAAAAAGACAACGAAGACACCCCTTGAGAGAACTTCACACTCCCAGAGCTAGAAAGACTAAGAAAAGAACAACCGTCCGAGAGTTAGACGTTTTTTTGATTATTAAAAAAAATCACTGAGAGTAAAATGATGCACCTAGAGTCTTGCGCCTGTTCCAAGTTGGAACTGGATCTGTTTGCCATGCCACCCACCATGATCACGATGCAAGAATCCCGTCTCCTTTTTGACGGATTCAGCTCCCATCGAGTTTGAAATCAAATGACAGCTCGAAGATTACCTAGAGCTGAACAGCAGTTACTTGTACCTTAAACTGAAAGTGATCAAAACGGGCAATACCAACCCGGAAGCCGATGCTAGAGTATTTCCCGTCAACAATTTCATGCATTCCTTGTTCAGCGAAGTGGATTTGTACTTGAATAACAAACTCGTGAGCAGCAGCATTGATACCTACCCTTACCGAGCGTACCTGGAAAATCTCTTGACGTACGGAAAAGAGGCCAAGAACACTCATCTGGATGCTTGCGTGGATTGGAAACCTGAGACCGCAGGAGAGGACAAGTTTAACGACACAGCCCTGACAGCAGATGACGATCTTCACAATGTGGGCTTTAACGACCGTCAAAAGAAAATCCTGCAAGGTCGTAGTTTAGAACTGATGGATCGATTGCATTTGGACATGTGGTTGCAAGACAAGTATTTGCTCAACGGAGTGGATATTCGCCTGACACTAAACCTCAGCAGTGTCGCTTTCCATTTGATGACTCATGCCAACGAGTACAAAACCATAATCCAAGAAGCCAGACTTTACTTGCGCCGCGTAGAAGTGTTACTTAAAGCGGAAACTGACCTCAGTCACACATTGAGAAGAACGACCGCCAAGTACCCGATACGACGCGTACAAGTGAAAACTTTCACCATTGCTGCTGGACTCCGATCCAAGATCGAAGATCATCTGTTCCAAGGACAGTTATCCAAACGTTTAATCGTTGGTATCGTGAGCAGTGCAGCCCTCAACGGAGCCCACGATCAAAATCCTTTCCAGTTTAAGCACTACAGAGTGTCCAAGATTGAAGTGAGTGGCAATGGCAAGACCTTGTGTGCCAGACCCTTCGAACTTAACTTTGCCCAGAAGAATTACTTGAGATCGTACTTGTACCTGTACGAAGATACCGGACAGCTAGGGACCAACACCAGTCACGGCATTTCGTACGACGATTATGAAGGAGGTTACACTTTGTGGGCTTTTGATTTCACTCCAGACCAAGGCAGCGACGAGGGATATTTCCACCCTATAAAATCTGGTCAACTGCGTATGGAACTTCAGTTTGCAGAAGCTCTCACCGAGACGGTGAACGTCATCCTGTATGCCGAATTCGATAATACCATATAAATCAACAGTTTGAGAGAAGTTATTCTATACTATTAGAAACTATGGAAGACTATTATCTCTCTCTGAACAGTAGAGAATCTTTGGAAATGGAATGGGAGGATACCGTGAAAGCAGAACCCCAAGACAAAGACGAAGAGGAGGAGGTGGTCTCGTCCAGATGACCATAACAAGAACAACATTTAGTGTCCTATTTTGCTAAACACCTGGCGGATAAAATTACGGAATTGATCAAGAAAGATTGATATGGATGTCAAAACGATCATCCCAGTCAAATTCAACACGATAAATGTCTGATGATGAGTCAAGAAGAAAAATTGAACGAGTATCTGGACGACGCTTGGAGTCTCATCTCGGAAGAAGCAGTGTTGCATGAGTGGTATAAAGGCTTGCGTAATCATTCCTGCCCTCCATTGACTACTCTAGAGATCTATCGCATCGAAGCTCTCTTAGTCCAGAGTGCGGAGATGAAACGAAGAAAGGGTTATTTGACAGATTTTCAAACAAAAAGTCAGAACTGAATTGATGACTTATCATTACCTGTGGGAAAAAAAGCAAAAAAACAAAATAATGTATACCTGGGAACTTTATTACCTTTTGAACAACAGTTCGTAAACTGCTTCTTGGAATCCCGTCGTGTGCGCTAAAGATGAACTACCTCATCGCAAACCTCAAGACCATCAAGCTTATGTCATCAACACGGACGACAGTCATCTCCCAGGAACCAACTGGGTAGCCGTCTACTTCCCTAAAGAGGATTGTGTGGAGTACTTTGATTCGTATGGGTTTCCCCCCTTTTGGAAGACGACATCATTGACTTTATGAGAAGAAATGCCCAGACGACACGATTCAATAATGTGAAATTACAAGGCACAGATTCCATGGTGTGTGGACAATATTGTGTGTATTTTCTTCATCAGCTCAGTCTTGGATATCCTATAGAACATTTAGTGACTTATTTTGATCGTAACTGTTCTAGAAACGATGAGAAAGTAGATCTATGGTTTTGTGACCGTTATGGTTATCTTTTGTCTTTAGCTAGAAAACGTAGTGTACATCAATGGCCTCATGACTTTCATCAGTGGAAATCTAACTTAACTTCACAACGTTGTCAACCTTGTCCAAAAAAGTATGTTTGATATTATCGTTGTTAGTTGTTAGTTCTTGGTTGAATAAAAAATGTGTTTTTAAAAAATGTGTCTGTCGTTTGTTTTCAAAAAGCACTGTGAATATATGCTCTTTGACTTCTCTCTCTATCCCTCACCATGATATTAGCTATCATAGGGTTCCGACACTAAAACCGAGTAGGGATGTTTACATCTTTAAAACAAATAGATGTGTGTCTACAAGCACTTCGTTTCTCTGTCTTATCAGATAGTGTATGACTGTATTTGTAAGTAAAAATGTCAATGTGAGTGTTTCTTTTAGGTCCGCTCGTTCCATGTTTTTGGGTTATAGTAAGTTTTGGTGTCAGGGTGATGTTTTCCTTCTCGTCCGTGCTACAGGGATATAAATCGCAGTGATTGTCAGTCTGGCTAACCATCGTCACGAGACAACTATAAGGAAATATGAGCAGACCCACAAAACTATTGGAACTCCAAATGCACCTGGAGTATGCCAGGCTCATTTTAGATGAGTTGGCCATGGAGGCCATAGCGGACGCTGACAGATGAAGAGGAAAAAAGAAGAAAGAAGAAGAAGAAACGAAGAGAGGGATCCTACCTCACCTTATGCTAAGGCCTCGGTGTGAGGTCAAGCCTGAGGTGAGGACGCCTCCACAGCCAATACCAGAATGACAACCTGTACCAGTACCACAGCCTCTACCACCTGCACAAAGACCTGTGGTCCCCCAAATTGAAAACTGGCAGGAGTTGAGAAAGCAACCACGACAACAACATCTCCGGGTCTGGCGTAGAAGACAGAGGGAACAAGTCTTTACTATCACTCAAACTGAGGAATGGGATAGTGAAGCCACTCAAGCCCCCTCTGCACTCCCAAGAACAACACTGAATTGGGAGCAAGATTGGAGTAGGAGATGCGTGTGTGGTGCCCAAATTTGGAGGTGCCAGCATTAACCAGGTGCATTTGGAGTTAGAAATAACAGCCCTTCTCAGGGCTAACCATATCTCTAGAAAAGAGAGACTGTTTATGTTGTCAATTTGTGTGAATGTAGAGTAGTGTGACTACAAACACTCACTCTTTAACTAATATTTGTGTGTGTGTGTGTGTGTGTGTGTGTGAATAGTATATATGGTGTATTTTATGCGTTCGCGTTCGTTTGCGTGGATAGTAGTGTGTTTTTTGCGCTCGAGTACGTTTGTGTGGATAGTATATATGGGTGTTTTTTCTTCTCTTCCCTTCTGTGTGGATAGTGGAGTGTGTGTTTTTTTTCTTTTTTTCCCGTCTGTGTGGATAGTAGATATGGTGTGTTTTTTCTTCTCTTCCCGTCTGTGTGGATAGTAGATATTGGGGTTTTGGATAGAAGATATGGTGTGTTTGCATGCGTTCGTGTTCGTTTGTGTGAATAGTATAGTGTGTGTTTTTCTTCTCTTCCCGTCTGTGTGAATAGTATAGTGTGTGTTTTTCTTCTCTTCCAGTCTGTGTGAATAGTATAGTGTGTGTTTTTCTTCTCTTCCCGTCTGTGTGGATAGTATAGTGTGTGTTTTTTTTTTCTATTCCCGTCTGTGTGGAAAGTAGATATTAGGGTTTTAGATAGTAGATATATTGTGTTTGTGTGCGTTCGCGTTCATTTGTGTGGATAGTAGATATGGTGTTTTTTCTTCTCTTCCCTTTTGTGTGGATAGTATATAACATGTGAAGTGAGTGTAAGGGATATTTTCCTTCACGTCCGTGCTTCACGTATATAACGCGGAGCGGTCTTCAGTCTGCCTACCCAGCGTTGACTTGTCAACACAACATGGACTTGTTCAACAAATTGGAACACAATTGGTACTGGATGGTTGATGCTGCCTATGTGGTGGAAAGAATTGAAAAAAATGGAGGTATCCAATCGCGAAAGACTTTATGGCAAGTCAAGTCACCAGCCTCAAAGTAGCCAGGGATCAAGTGCAAGGTATGATAGAGGAGCAAGTTGAGAAGGTACGAGGTTTCATCCAGCCTAAATATGTAAGAGTAGGCACCTCGAGGCAGGCTCTTGATGTTGTCATCCAAGTGATGTGCTTTTTGGAAGATATATTCAATTTGACAGAGTGGTCCTTCGTCAAATGGGCTTAGACCAGTTAAAGAAAGCGGAAGACATGATGAGAAAGGTAATGGAAGAAGAAGTGAAGAAGATTAAAGAGACCTGGACAAAAGAGAGAAAGTACAAAGAAAACATAAGAGAAAAGAAGAGTTTGAGAGATTGAATAACTATTGGATAAAGATACAGGAAAAATTTAGAGCAATGGGACATCCTGACGGGATAGCAGACGAGGAAACGAAGAAGAAGAAGATAGTAATCATTGGAAAATTGAGGAACTGGTGGAAGAAGTGGAGAAAATAGAAAAAAAACAAAGGCCCTTTACAGGGCCACTTCATATGCCTCGAGAAGATATTTATTCTTTCTTGCCTATATGTTATATAAGTGTTATATATGTCTATGTCTCTACTGTATTTGTCCCTAGAGTGGTAGCCGCGAGTATTCAAGTCAGCCACTTGCAACATTGTTGCTAATCTAATGTACCGTGACGATACCCCACCTGTTCCATTTCCCTTGTCGCTCAACAAACCCAATAATTTTGTTGCTATTTTCCTCATGTTAAGTTTCCATTGTCGCCAATTTTGATATACCCTATTTCAACATTAGGGTCCCATTGTCGCTAAAGTTGCCCCATATACTACTAAGATCTTTGTTGTTCTGATTTGGATTTTTAACGTAGCTTTAACAATTTTTCAGTCATATCGCTTCGATGTCTGCAGTGTGGCAGTTTATAGTGATATCTAGCACTGGTGCATCATGCCGCAGACTTGTAGCATGATGTCCCACCCAGTCACATTAAACTGACACCAGGCCGAACAGTCCTAACACTAACCTCTTAATGCTGAGCGCCAGGCGAGGCAGATGTTAGTACCATTTTTTTAAGTCCTTGGTATGACTAGGCCGGGGATCGAACCCACGACCTCCCGCATCCGAGGCGGATGCTCTAACCAATAGGCCACCGGAGCGGTCACTAAGATCTTTATTGCCGCATATAAATTGAAGTCCTTATCCCAATCATGTGCCGATAACATGTAGAATACGGACATTTACTTCATTGATGATAACATCCCCACTGGGAACCAAAACAACTTCATATATGAAATATCATGTTCTGGGTAACATCTTTAATAGGATATTTGAAATTCTGTGTGCTGCATAAATCAACAGATTTCATACTGTTCGTGCTTCTTATGTTGTTTCACTTACATCAAAGATTCACGCACCTGAGCTATAAAGTACCGTATCAATTCTTACAACCGTGCTCAGAACCAATTTATGTATTTCTCTTTGTGAATGCCCGAGTCATATATATATATATATATATATATATATATATAT
>JAECUM010022516.1:0-35908 GCA_016617855.1 Megalonaias nervosa | reverse complement strand
ATATATATGTTATATATATATATATATATATATATATATATATATATATATATATATATATATATATATATATATATATATATGCCAGTAAATGATTTGAATGACATATTTGTCAGTTGAAAGTATAACATTATTCAAACTCGAATAGCACGAGTCAGCGATGTAATTCATACTGTATGAACAATACTACCTAACAAAATCAGCGATACCAGTTAAACATGATTGGCCGCACGTGCTGTTTTGGTAGAGCTTATTTTCAAGACAGAATTATGTCTACCTTCAAAGTGTTGCCGTGTCGTAAACACAAAACAAAACCAAAACCAAATACTTTCGAATTGGGCTCAGTTTCAAGTAAGAATATCGATAGGCGTTTTGAAGAGGAGAAATGTGTTTTAGTAGAAGTTGTACATCTTAGTGTAACTAAAACTGTGTTTGCAAAAATAATTTAAAAAATGTTCAGTCTTTAGTCTAGAAGCCATTAATCTTATTATTTTAAAGTAACACAATTTCTCTTCACAACAGTATGGAAAAAATAAATCTCGTGGCTCCCTTTTCTTTCAAATAGGTCTCCATCTTGGACGACACAGAGTGTTTTAGATTCACCGAAGTCGACATCTTGAGCATAAATTCTCATTTAAATATTTAAATTACTAGCATTCTTTAAATTATCTAGTTCATTGTTCATTAAGAGTTAAAATTAAAGGTCGCCGACAGATGACGTACAATAGGTTTTGTCTCCATTTCTTTTTATGTTGCGAGAAACTGGCGTTGAGTACGTATAACTGTCCCCGAATTCATAAAATTTTTAAAACGTTTTACACAGCTTGTGATTTTGACGTTATCTTACTTATAATGAAAAGTAAATGACAGTGGATGGGTTTTTTTGGGGTGGGGGTGGGGGATTTTCCGATGCACAAACATTTGAGCTATATTTATTATTGCACTTTAATTCTGGATGGTTGCCTAATGTATATGCAAAATTCATTGTTGACAACAAAGCAGTTGAGAAAGATATTTTAAACTCTAAATCTGAAAATGAAAATTTTAAAATATTAGCAATATTAGGGACATATTTTAATCAGATTGTAATAACGTGTATGTTGGACTCAACGAAACTTTTTGTATTGATAGTCAGATGCTCTTTGTCGGCAAATTTGGTGTAACACTGAACTTTATAAACTGTACACAGAGACAAAGATTTGGTGTAACACCGTACTTTTATAAACTGTACACAGAGACAAAGATTTGGTGTAATACCTTACTTTATAAAATATACACAGGCATAGATTTGGTGTAATACTGTACTTTTATAAACTGTACACAGAGACAAATATTTGGTGTAACACCTTACTTTAAAAAATGCACTCAGACATATATATTTGATGTACCACCCCACCTTATAAAATGTACACAGAGACATAGATTTCGTGTAACACCGCACTTTATAAAATATACACAGAAATGTACAGATTTGATGTAACACCATACTTTATAAAATAAACACAGATACGTAGACTTGATGTACTTTATAAAATATACACAGAGACAGATTTGGTGTAACACCGTACTTTATAAAATATACAGAGACATAAGGATTTGGTGTAACACGGTACTTTATAAAATGTACACAGAGACATAGATTTGGTGTAACACCGTACTTATAAAATGTACATAGAGACATATAGGATGTAAACAATAGTCTCTTTATATTTTCCTCTGACGTTTGCGTGATATTCATAAGAGTGGAGATAGCAAATCAAATGATGTGCAGCAACGTTCGATCCCGACAAAAATCGATATTCTGCATCCGTTTTTTTAAACAAAGTTACTAGAACAACAACTGGCATATCGTACATCTTATTTCTCTTCCTCCATTTTATGGTTTATTTCAAATCAGTCCCACGTAATGTCAGTATGGACATTATGCGTGCAAAGAACGTGGTGCAGATGCTTTTCACAATTCTTGGTCCTCGCTAGATAACAGAAAACATCACCTGTATCCATCTCACCGCGGACTGGGTGTTTTCTATTTCCTCCAGTCTCACGTCCGTTTCCATTGTTACCGCTACCCTCACTTACCGATCCAAAGAGATTTGCATCGATCATTTTTCAACAGCTAATGGGAAATGAGAAATTATTCAGCAGAGAGAGAGAGAGAGAGAGAGAGAGAGAGAGAGAGAGAGAGAGAGAGAGAGAGGATTGAATACCTATATAAAACGGGTTCAGAAGTATCACAGTTACGATTATATCCCATATTTCAATAAATTTTGCATGGATAACTTTACTTTACATATGCACTTCTTTACTTTGAATATAATTTATGTCGGTATACTTCATGTTATGCATAAATCTATAACCCAGTGAATGACAATCCATTCTTCTTAAATCTTCGCAAAAGAAAGACGAACAAGAAAAACCATTTCCCAGTAGGATTTGGTAGTATCAGGTAATTCACAATTTGATTTTAAAAAAATTATCACTGTCCTATGTGAAGATCTGATAGCGACCTCTTAAGGGTCATGTTCTGGAGATCTATGTTATTACCACATTATCTAATTTTATCAGCCAATAAGATAAAATCCATATCTTCGCAGTTGGGAGACTGAACAGTGTAGCTGAAGACCATTATATTGTGTCGAACGATTTGATTCACGTTCAAATTTCTGAAAGCTGCATTTCCATTGGCTAGCTCAATGGTCACCAGAACATGACCCCTAAGCAGGCGCCGTCAGATCTTCACCTAGGACATTGGAGATCTAAATTTGGCCGCCACACCGAATGTTCTTACTTGATAAAAGTCAAACCAATTTTTTTTCTGAAATTATCTAAAATCGTACGGCATTTTCATGCGATAGCTCTTATTATGTTGTACATACTGCTTAAAAATGGAAATTGTATTATCCTTGTTAGTTTTGTTTTAAATACTTTTCAATAGATTTGTAACTTTGGCTTTGGTCCTCAATAACTGAATGAAACCCTTTTCATTCAGTTATTGAGGACCAAAGCCAAAGTTACATCTTTCTAAGAGGGTATTATTACTTCTTGTCTTCTTTTTCAGTATGATTAAAAATTAATTATTGAGCGAACGAAGAGATGAATAACTGACAGCTTTAACTTAATTGACATAACACCCGCACGACAGGTCTCCTAATAGAGGGCTTGGGTATTGACTATAGAACATCATTCAGATTCAATCTCAAAGTTGCTTCATCGCCTTCAAAAACGTAACAGAGTGATGATGCGATGCGATGGGGCATTGCATGGATGTTTCGTCATTTACTAGCAAGAATACATATACAAATAAAATAATTTATTGGTTTCACCTCTATACACATACATACATACATACATACATACAGTTGGTATATCAAATTGTGATCCGCCCATGACGCATTAATACGCATTAAATATTGTGTCAACACCGAAGCTTTGACTATTTTGTCAATTCAGCATACTTAACGAACAACATGACAGCATCGATTGATGTTGCCAAACCAGAGAAGGAGGCACCTCTTTGGACTGGTTTGAAGGCATTAGAGCCGTTTCTATGGCGTTATCCGCCCAGTCATAAGGTACATAAACATGAGAGGAAAACCTCACTGACATTATCGAACCCACTGGGCTGATGAAAGAAAACAGCATCAGCATCGATATGTTTGAGAGGGTCAGGCGCAAATTACACTTCTCCCTAACTATAGGTAAATACGATAAGACTTTTTATGCGTGTTAGTAGCGAAACGTGCGTACTGTGGTTTCGTGTTTCTACACGTTTTCATGTTAAGCGCAGTCTATGGAATGCAAATCAAGGTCAATAATTCACCTTCTATGAAGTAGAAACCTTAGCAGCATTGAGGAACGCTACTGCAGAAAGAATTATTCTTTTTTGCTCGATACAAGATTAATTACAGAATAAATTACATCAGTTTATTTTTTAAAAATGTTGAAATTGACGCAATCACAAATTACGCGAACGAATAATGTCAGAATTTTAAAAGCTTGCAATTTATATTTTAAGAAACAAAATTTGATATAGCAAAACATACCAGTTTGTGAGAATTACCACAGTCTAAATATTCTCCCTATGAAACGAATTGTATATGAATTGAATAGTAAAGAAAACACGAATTATCTGTAATACAGATACTATAGATTCAAACTGTACAAATAAATTCACCATAACTGGAAAGGAAACTGTCAGTGCGGCTATTGTTGACGTGGGGTCTGTCGGAGATGTTGCTGTTGGACCCATGGAAATCTGGTTAGGGCCTGGATAGACAAATCTCAGCCTATGCTGTGGGAACTCGGATCCGAGGCTGGACTAGGTACTGTTTCGTGTTCGAAATGTCGGAGATTGCAGGTGTTACTGCAGGAAGAATTCTCACCGGCGATGTATAGACTGCTGCTGGAAATCCTCGCAACGGTAATAGTATCGTTTCTCGCTCTGATGTTACGGTCTGTCCCATCTTGTGGGTGAAAGGTACGAAAATCACAGAAGAGTTGTTCAATCTTTGCGGAGTGGCACCTTTCTTCATGATATTCATCCACCACTTGTTATGAGACAGTTTTTCCTTCGGCCACTTATCATGAGATGTTTTTTTTCTCATAACTTTTATGAAATTATTTGTGCCCATAGATGTCATTTTTTGCGATGGCGGTGTTCTTTCACATCGCTGGGGACGCAGACAGAGTGAGGGATCACTGTAAGAAAGGTCAACTTCTCATGAAGTCTGACGGAATCGAACTAACAAGGCACAGCTGCCGAGTGGCTTTTTTGTGATTTGAAAAACATACTCAATGCCAAAGAAATGTGTGTGTGTGTGTGTGTGTGTGTGTGTGTGTGATTTGGATTTTTAACGCAGCTTTAACAATTTTTTAATCATATTGCTACGATATCTGCAGTATGACAGTTTATAGTGATGTTATGCACTCGGGCATCATGCTGCAGACATACAGAATGATGTTCCACCCAATCACATTATCCTGACACCACAACGACCAGTCCTAACACTAACTTCTTACGGCTGAGCGCCAAGCACCAAAGAAATAATGTTATCCCTTTGTTCTGCGCCCATATATGATCACCGGACTGTGCGCTCTTTCAGTTTCCGCCTGACTTCAAAGTTCACAACCTTTCTAATACCTGTTCTCTTGGTCTGCATACGCCATTGCAGAAAATGTCGTCAGAACAAGCTTTTTCATGAAGTACATGTACTTAACTGATGCAGTCAGCAGAAAGGAATTTGCTGATTTAGAAATCCTCGTATTAATTTATTGAATACTGAATTGGCTGACTTAGAATATAAGAAGAAATGTACGATACGCTTATGCAGTGCAATGGATTTTACAATTCTTACATAAAAACAACAACCTTTATTGAAAGAATACATTGAATTACAATAATAAAAATTGCTTTCAATAAATTTCCTAAAAAAATTCAATCATGACGTATGTATGTATGTGGGGGTGGTGTAGGGTAGGATGTTATATAAGATCGTTATTTAAGTTTATAAAACAATGATATGAAACTGAATTTTCATGCAAAAGGACCAGGACTACTTACTTTATTTACAGATTTACGTGTAATTCTTTGATGATTTTTCTCTCTAATATTTTCATGTTCTCCACCGTATTACCATTCCAATTTACATTAGATTGTATTATGCTATTTTGTATTTCTTTTTTTTTTCTTTCACTTCTTCAGTCAGATTTCTCTACTGCATTTGTAACATTATACAACTTATTGTACCTGTGGTACACTTCGTCTAATTTATTTTCCCATATAAACTAGTGTTGGTACTATTTTATTATTCTCTGTACAAGAAGGTTTTACAGATGTGTTCAAATAATACATAGCAAACATCTTGTCCAGGAACAATGCAGAGTTTGTGGTTGATATACATTCGTTGTATAACTTTCGATTGAAATCTGAATGCTTCAGTGATTAAATCAACATTTTTGTTATTTGCGTTAGTTTTGTTTTATTCTAAATTTCATAGACTAGGTTGTAATCTTTTATTCTGTGTCTGTTTTTCAAGTTTTAGAGGTGAACTGGAATACACTTCATACCATTAATGTTGTTTCTGATGATTTATTCATGAATGCTTTTTATTATCCTCCTGGAAAACTGTCTGCTGATATAAGCTTATAAGTTATAACGTTCCTCATGTGTACCATATTTTTTACTCGTAACTTTTATAATGCTGTATATTTTCCTCCGGTTTTGTGATCAAAACAAATGCACAAACCGTGCATGCCATTTTTTGAAAAAATAAATATCTTTTTTGATAATCAAATGTGTAGTGTTTTTCACTTTTGTCACATTCTTCAAACTAATGACCTTTCCTTCCGAAACTAAAATTTTTCATGTTTCTTAATACTTCTATGTCGCTGATAGAGAGGTGTTGTTTGGAACCTCGCCTATCAAATGGCATAATGTTTCCAAATTGTTAACGATTCATCATATACTTTCCATTTCATTAAACTTTTATTCTTTCGATTTCCACCAACGTTTTAACTTATTTTGTACTTCGATTTTCTGACTATTTCGGCAATTTTAAATTAAGACGTTCCAACTGCTTCTGTTATAAGTCAGCCAAATATGATGATCCATACTTTTGATCCATTTTCTTTCTAGCTTGCTTCAAATGAAATTAGGCCTTTTTTTTTATCGACGATCAGTGTTATTGCATACCTAACGTAGCTTTGGTAAAACGTCAACCTGTTTTCTCTTTTCACTTTGAACGAAATACTTCCACGATCTAGTCTTTTTGGTTCTGTTAAACCTTTCCATTGCATATAATTGTTTGTTTCAGTAAGCTGAAAAATATCCATTGTTTTTTTTTTTGTTTTTGTTTTTTTTCTTAAATTCTTAGCTTCCCTGCTGCAAAACTATTTTCCATCATCAAACTGTATCTTTTCAAGTTTTCGGTGTTGAAGGATTCTATAAAAGTAACGTGCAGGTTTTTTACTTTTTTTTTTTTTTGCCTCCAGCGTAATTTAAGAAAAATAGTCTATCACTACTAGAATGTATTAATATCCATTGTTGTCATAGACATTATTTTTCATATATTTACATGTAAACAATGTAAGCCTGCCACGGGTCATCCACAAGACTGACATAAACGTTTCTGCAGGAAATATTTTTTGTTCGCTAGGAGATTGCTCGGCTAACCCTTTTTTATTTCAATGCCGTTTATTTGCTTTCTTGACCCGTTAATTTGTTGCAAATTATATTTGTGAAAGCAACTGGAATATCAGGATTTTTTGTTGTCTAACTCGTCGCAGATCTAAATGATATAATCGTGCATTCCATGTTTGATCAAAATCGAATAGGAAACTGGGTCACCAGAGTGGATCTCTCTCATTATTGAACAAATCGATTATATATTCATAAAATAAACCATATTTTGAGTTGATCAAACTAGGGTCAGAAAAACGGCTTCAAGAATGGTGACAAGTTTGTCCAATCAGAGGCAGTTTCTACAATGCGTGCACTTTGCTCATAGCCGAACTTGTCAAAGATCTTGATGATACAAACACTTATGACACGTTTGATAGAAGTCAGACCATAAATAAACCTTCGGACTACTTCAATGCACTAACGTAAATGTTTGTTGGGGGAGGGGGGTTGCATTTGTTTTAAGTTTAAGATAAATCGTTGAAAAACTTCAAGGAACAATTAGAGTTAGCTGGAAATAATTAAATGAATCAACAACAACATTGTTGACATGGAAATGGCAAACAAATAAATTAGCATATTAGCAATGTCAAGAAACCAACAAATTATAGAACGTGCAAAACGTTGATTGGTTAGGTGAGAGAATGCATGGAATAAACTAACCGCAATTAAATAAATTAAAAGCGTGTATCTGATTGTGTTGTCATTTATGTAGTTTTGAAGATCAGCATTTCTTGGACGTTGTAGTATTTATTTTTAAAATAAGTGAAACATTTAAATGGATACATGTAGCTCAGCAAGCTGAATTTCTCATATGTATAAATTTAAATAAAACACAACAGACCTTATTTGTACCATTACACTCACCCTCATGACTAGTAGATAGATAACGGACAAGGCCGCCTTTTAAGGGCTTTTGTTCCCCTCCCCCCCAAAGATCCATTCTAACATCCCAAAATTCAGCCTCAAGAGGACAAATTATTTTGGTATATTAAGCACAAATCAGATATGAATCTATTGACATTTAATATATTGTTATGTGTCTGTATATATATATATATATATATATATATATATATATATATATATATATATATATAGAGAGAGAGAGAGAGAGAGAGAGAGAGAGAGAGAGAGAGAGGAACTCAAATGGGTAATGATTTAATATTGAATTTATGAAACGAGTTGAATAATGTCCAGCTTTTGCGAGTCTTGGCGAGCAAAAGCGGACATTATTCAACGAGTTTCATAAATTTAATATTAAATCGTTACCCATTTGAGATTCTTTTTATCACATAGTTTTTATTTCAGTGGAAATAATTTAGACAGAAAGAAGAACGAATAATTTCGTTCATTCTGACAGACGGTGCACCTTTCATTTGTTGTGCATAAAATATAGTCCCAAACAAAGCTGAAATGGTAAAAGTAGATTGTACTGTTTTACAAACCATAAATCAAAGAAAAGCTTCCATCCGAATAAACAGAACATTTTATAACGACAAAATCATTTTTCAAAACAGAATGATCAATGCGATGTGATGCTGCCACATTGTTTGATACGGTACACAGTACAGTGGGCCTACAGTAGAGTACGTGTTTACCCTAAAATGTCACTTTCAGAACTAAACGTTACATTGTTGCGATTTTCATGTGAAATAGGATTACTGGATGCAAAAATTCCCACATTTACTGCAATGCATTTGTGACTTATATATATATATATATATATATACTCCATATATATATATATATATATATATATATATATATATATACTACTATATATATATATATATATATATATATATATGATAAAATAAACAACACCAACATTACGTGTTGATGTTGTTTATTTTATCATTTATCAAGAAAACCTGGGCAACACCATGGTATTAACATATGATCAACGGATTACTAATGGAATGACGTATTTAAAAACAACATTGGAAAAATTAGCGGAGAAACAGATGAAAAATGGATTACACGTACGCTTTCTCGAAAATTTTCTAGAAGACAATCTTGTATCAAAGGGATTACGTTTAAAACTAAAGTTTATATTGGGAATGACACAGAATCAAAGAAGTTTCAAGAATCTATTGAATCCCTGTTGGAAAAAGTATCGTTGGAAATATGTGAAAGAATAAAAGAAGAACATCAAAGAAGAGTGATCAAGATAGGCATTCTTTTATGAAAGACTTTCTTAAAAAACGGAATCTAAAAAAGACGAACTACTATCAATTCAACATACAAAATTATAGAATCTACAGAGAGAGAAGGACAATTTTGCAGGACAATGAGAAATATCATCATCAAAAATTACCAGAGATAAATCAGAAAGATATATTCAACAACCCAATGAATCAGTAGAGAAAATTAAGGTCATAAGTGTCAAGAATAAACGTATGGGAACTAAGAATCACACACGGAATAAATAACGACCAAGAAATGAAAATGAAATGGAACATGCATCGCCAATATCAAGAAGAACCAATCAACCAAATCACACAGAAAAAATAATAAACCCATGCAAAACAATTCCATGAATGATCAATCAAGAAACTTAATAGCCCAATGCACACAAAACAAACAACCTATGCAGATGCCGTACAAAGTGGGGCGAAGAAAATTACGCAAAAATCCAACATAACTGTAGTAGCAACACTAAAAAGCCTAATGGAAACCCTAAAGGATTTGTTGCATAGAACACAAACAGAAGAAAAAAATTGGAGTTTATTAGAATACAAAACAAGAACTGATGGAGAAAAGAAAAAATAAATAAATAAATAAATAAATAAATAAATAAATAAATAAATAAAAAACCGAAAGAGGAAAAGAAAAGGTTTTAATTCTATATAAGCGAATTCTAACTGACAATGATTAAATTCTTCAGGGTAAGGGTTTATCATATTGTCCAAGAACCAAAGTACATGATAATATTAAGCAAAAGCATTTCTTAAATATACAAGATCATTAAAACTGAAAGAATATTTCTCAAAATCATGCACGTATTCACAATATCAAAGTATTTCTTATCTACAAAATAAGCCCTTTTTCAATAAAATAAAAAAAAAAAGAGTCATCATTTATGCCTTCTAGAGGACGTGGTATTTATGTCGATTTTTACATGGAAGCAACTAAACAAGAAATTTTAAATAGCAGTCCTAAAAGAAAACATTTTACAAACATATCTAAAGAAGAACTAAATTCTTTACGCACCTTATCACAAGATTAAAGTATTAGTATTTAAAAGGCTGATAAGTCTAGCACCATAAGTAGTGAAGGGGGGCGATATAGCGACAATGGGAAAATACATTACAGACTCCCCCTGTATAGCGACACGATTTATAGCGACAAAAAAATACCCTGGGGTAATATAGCGACAATGGGAATTTTGTATAGCGACTAGCACACCCTGGACCTGTATAGCGACAAGAGGAATGGAACAGGTAGGGTGACGTCACGGTACTGGACATTGGCAACAATGTAGCAATGTAGTACCGTGACGTCATGCCATCTGTGTCATTTCTATATACAAACACGAATCAGTCGCGTTCGTGTTTTAGTAGAGTATGTTTTATATATTCGTTTTTTTCCATAGATTGATGAACATCAATCTATCCTACACAAATTATAAAATCGACTAAACAATTTTTTTAGGGAAGAGAATAATGTTTTAGAAAGTTAAAAAATAAATTATAAAATCGAATAAAAAAAATTTTTAGGCAAGAAAGAATTAATATCTTTTCAAGGCATATGAAGTGGCCCTGAAAAGGGCCGTTGTTTGTTATGCTAACACCATTTCGTTAACATAGAGGGCATCGCATAGGTCTTCTTCTCTTTCTCAAACTTCGTCCATAAATCAGAACTCGCTTCAGACAGCCTTGTCTTTCCACATAGGTCCTTCTTTTCCAAACGCTTGTCTCGGTGATCCTAGCGATTCTCCATGATGATCTCACATACATGGGTAAGTCCGTACGGAAAAACAACAACGATACGAAAGTAGACGATTCAACGTTGGTCCACATCTTTGTGACTAGAACAGGTGAAGGGAATGAAGTGAACCGCGTTTATTTATAGTGGAAGACCGGATCGAAACGGATTGAAATTGTTCACCAATCCCAACATGCGTTACAAAATTCAGTCATTTTTCGCGGAGTCTGTCTTCCAATCCGAAGAGAGCTATCTGTGACGTCACATTCCCTATATAGGTGCGCTAACGTCTGTGCGCAGTGAATCGATGCGACATTGTTTTGTTAAACATGACGGAAACTAAGAAGACAATGAATTGGGGTGCACCGGCTGTGGAGACGAGAAGCGATGGCATAGCAGTGGCTACCAAAGTTAACTCAGCGCTACTTCCAGAAGAGGTTGATTTCAATTGGGATTTAGTAGATTTTTTCTCTTCTTCACAAGAATTTGTTCGGTACCAGTACCTTCGCCACCTTCTCCTTCTTTAACACACGTCGACGATTTTAAACAAAGACAGAAAGAAGAATTGGAGAAATTTTTACAACAGCAGAAAGAAGCAGAACAAGCATTTCTCCTTGAACAGCAACAGCGAGAAGAAGAAGAGGCAAGAAGGAAACGACATGAAGAAGAAGCAGTAAAGAAGAAACAAAGGCTAGGAGAGAAGGAGAACAGTGAACCTCAAACGGTAACGGTTCTTTTGGACATTTTGGCCGAGTTAAGAAGCCTAAAATAAATGTATCAGACTTCTTTATTACGACTCAAGAGAAAAAGACCTTCCCGAGCCAAACAGTCCAACCCTGTTACTACACCAGAGATACCACCCCTAGTGATTTCTAACCAATCATGGACAGGGGCAAGTCCACAAGTAGGCCTTGGTCGTTGAAAGGCTTAAGGCAGTTAAAGCGGATTGCTTCTCGTTCCTAAGTAGTTTGTTTTTTGAAAAAAACAAACATCCAATGGTCCTTTTCAGGGCCACTCACTTCTTTCGAAAAGAGATACTATTTCATTTTGCCAAAATCAATTAAAACTAAAAAAAAAAAACCCATGTTTAACCCTATGATATACGTGTTGTGTGTGCGTGAGTGTAGACCCTTATTATTCTAAACAATCAAAACCAAGAGACACTTTTTTTCAGTCTGGTCTATTCTGGTACAAATATTTACAATTCAATATCATAACATAACACAACACTTTTTAAAAAAGTTCATAGACTTCTTCTGTGTCTTTTTCTTCTTTCACTCTCTCTGTTTTTTTCAATTTCTTCACTTTTACACTTTTTTCCTCTTCTTCTTCTTCTTCCTGACTTTTTTCTTTTCTTCTTTTCTTTTCTGTCTTCTCTTTCTCAACGTGTCGGGCTTCTTCCTTTGCCGAGGGCACCTCTTTTTCTTCTTCCTCCTCCTCCTGCTCCTGTTCTTTCTTAGGACGCTCTGAAGACCAATGTCCTTTTTCTTTACAATGATAACAGATATCTTGACTTTTGTCTCTTCTGACACTGGTCTTGCTTTTTTGACGGTCTGGACATTCTGTAGCCCAATGCCCTTTCTTCTGGCACATATAGCAAGTATCTTGACTTTTATCTCGAAAGGAGGGAGAGTAGTCCGTCGGCTTGTCTGAAGAAAAGTTTCTTATGACACCTCGCAAAGCTCTAATCAGAAGTTCAATGTGTGTGGGTTCTTCCATCGTGTTGAACGGCTTGAGCGCAAAATGAATACTGAGAGGGAAGGCACCAACCCTTTATATATGCACTAAGCCTGACATAAATATATAGGGGTCCATGGCGTTTCAAATGCAGTCATTTGACTTTTTGCAGTCAAGATGAAACGATCGCATCATTTCGTAAAGAAAGGAGAAGAAAGTAAGAGGCAGAAACGTGATTTATCGCCTCGCACAGTAGCCGAAGTCTTGCCTCAAATTCATGCCAGCGATTCTGAAGATGAGATGAGTGAACCAGAATCTAGGACCAGAGAGTCTACACCAAACCAAAGTCCATTACCATCAGTAAACCCTCAAAATTACTACCACATTCGAGAGACGGACAAACGCTCCTCCAGAAAATTTAGAACTACGGCGTACACGTACGCAGTGAAGTTTAAAGATTTCAAGTCCGACGTACCGTTGGAGAAAGCAGAAGGGTTTATTACTGATGTGTGGGATTCTTTGTTAACTACACTGAAACGGCAATGTCAAGCCAAAGAAGATGATCGCTTGAGACTTTCCATTCATCACGACAGTTTGAAGTCCCCCGTTTGGATCGAGTTTAGCACCCCATCAGAATTGACACCTTCCAAAGTCATGGACAAGATTCAACACGTGCAATAATCCAATGACAAGTTTCACATCACCGATGGAAAAGCGACACTGTTCATGACCTACGTGTCTCTTCCCCAAGGGACAGGACAACGCAAAAAGGCGATCTTGGTAGACAATCTTCGCAGCATCAAGCGTAGCCTCGTTCAAATTAACAACCCTCAAGACAAGATGTGTTTAGTCTGTGCCTTCGTCGTAGGACGAACGTATGCCGACAAGAATGACACGGCAGAATGGAAAAGAGCCTGGAAAACTATTCAACGATCGGACCGAACCAAACAACAAAGGGAAGCAGAACTCCTGTTACAGCAAGCGGGGATATCCAAAGACACACCCTGCGGCATTCCTGAAATGCAAAAATTGCAAGACGTCTTGGCTCCACGCTACACCTTGAAAGTGCGCGGACCGCTGTTGTTTCGAGGCAAAAATTTCAAAGACGGAAAATACATTCACGTCTATCATCACGATGAACATTTTGATGCCATTACCAGTATCACTGCATTCCTGTCATACAGTCATTACTGTGAGAAATGTGACTATGGCTATAACAATCGGGAGCAACACAAGCATTGCGGATCGAAATGTGAGGGATGTTTAGCCTCTAAACTCTGTCTAGACAAAGGACAAGAACGAGTGCATTCCTACCTGTTACCAACAACATCTAAAGACGCAAGGTTCACAGCAGAAATGTGCCTGTCAACTCCTGAGATTGTGCCCTACTTGTGGACAAGGCATACGTACCAATAATGCCAAGGCGCACGTCTGTTCAGGAAAGAAACGATGTCACATTTGTCACCAAATCGTGGACTTGGAACACGAATGCTACATTCAAAAATACCAATCCCAACAGGAAGAAGATAATGACCAAAAGAAAGGCCATTTCATCTTTTTCGATTTCGAATGCATGCAAGAGACTGGCACTCACATTCCTAATTTCTGCGTGGATCACCGAGCGTGTGAGAAGTGCATCCAAGAGCCTATCTTGACTCATTGCCCTCACTGTGGCAAGATTCATGGAGGACGCGAAAAAATCTTTCGGGGACCAAACACATTGTCCGATTTCGCCCAATGGATCTTAAACCCTATCGACGAGACATGGAGTCAAGAGGACATCGAACGTTACGGAGATTGTCATCGCTATGCCACGGTGATGGCTCACAATTTCTCGGGATACGATGGACAGTTTCTTTTGAGATACTATACGGAACAAAGTACCGAACGTCCGAAAGTGACTTTGAACGGAGCCAAAATCATTTCCATGCAAGTGGGACAAGTGCAGTTTAAAGATTCGATGAGTTACTTGGCCATGCCTTTGAGTCGCATGCCTAAAACGTTTGGAATGACAGAAATGGCCAATGGCTATTTTCCGGACTTTTCCAATACCGAAGCCAATCAACATGCTGTTCTACCCCATTTGCCTGAGGTTCACTACTACGACCCCGACAACATGCGTACCGAACAACGAGAAGCTTTCTACGCTTGGTACCAGACTCACGCCTCGGACCCCTTCGACTTTCAGGAAGAAATGTCAAAATATTGTCGTTCCGACGTAGACATTTTACGGCGATGCTGTGGAAAATTTCGAGAACTGTTCATGGAACACGGAGGGATCGATCCTTTGAAAGAAGCCTGCACCATTGCCAAAGCGTGTTTCTTAGTGTACTGCCAACGATTTATGCCTGAAAACACCCTGGCTGTCATCAGTCCTCAAACAACCAATTTTGTCAAACGTCAATACTCGGTCAAAACCTTGCGCTGGTTACATTACTTGTGCGACAAGGAAGACAAATGGATCCAACATGCTCGCAACGGACGAGGCGAAAAGACCATCGGAACGTATTCGGTAAATGGCTGGGACTTAGAAAACCCCCAGATTGTGTACGAGTTTAACGGGTGATTATTTCACGGATGTCCCATCTGCTACCCTCAACGTAACACTAAAAATCAGTTTTTACAACGGACTATGGAAGACTTGTACCAGGCCACTTGTCAGCGACGCTTGAAGTTAGAAGAGCAAGGATACCAAGTGGTGGAAATGTGGGAACACGAGTACGATCACCGATTGAAAACCGATCCCGAGTTTAAGCGCATCGTGGAAAGTTACAAGCTGGTAGACCCACTGAACCCAAGGGACAGTTTGTACGGAGGACGGACGAATGCCACCTGTTTGCTATACCAAGCCGACGAAGAGAATGGAGAGGAAATCAAATACTTGGACATGTGTTCTCTATATACGTACGTGTGCAAATATTGTCACTTTCCCGCAGGGCACCTACAATTGCTGACGGAACATATCGACATGGACAATATTCGACAATACGAAGGATTGATCAAATGTAAAGTCTTGCCTCCCACGTACTTGTACCATCCCGTTTTACCTCACCATTGCCAAGGAAAACTGATGTTTCCCTTGTGCCGTACTTGTGCTGAAACGTGCAACCAAGACCAACCTTGTCAGCACGCTCAGGAAGAACGCGCCTTGACGGGAACGTGGGTCAGTGTGGAATTGTTTAAAGCTCTGGACTGGGGATACCAACTGTTAGAAGTGTACGAAATTTACCACTTTCCCAAGACAGAAAAATACCACAAGGGCGACGAGACTCAAAAAGGCATTTTTGCAGACTACGTGAATGCCTTTTTGAAATTGAAACAAGAAGTTAGCGGCTATCCTTCCTGCTGCCACACTCCCGAAGATCAAAAAAAAAAAAAAAAATTCAAAGAGAAATACTGGGAGCAGGAAGGCATCACTTTAGACCACGTCGAGTTAAACGAAGGAAGGCGATCGTTTGCCAAAGTGATGTTAAATTGTTTGTGGGGTAAAATGGCACAAGGACCGTGTTTACCCAAGACGGAGTATTTGACAGAACCTTCCCGCTACTTTCAGATGATTCACGACAAAATGAACTACATGAAACACGTGGACGCCCTTCGTGAGGACTTGATCTTAGTCAATTACGAAGAAGAACTGGACTTTGTAGAAGCCGACGAATATGGAAATGTCATCATTGCGGCTTACGTGACAGCCCATGCTCGCTTAAAACTGTACGAAGCTTTAGAACTATTAGGAGATCGTGTGCTGTATTTTGACACGGACAGTTGCATCTACATCGATCGCCTGGGTCAACCTCACCCTGTCATCGAAGGAGACCGTTTAGAAGCCTGGACGGACGAGCATCGCGACGACAAGATTCTAAGTTTTGCAAGTGGCGGTCCCAAAAATTACGGCTACGAATACCGTGACCCACAAGGAGAAGTGTACACCGAGTGTAAAGTGAAGGATTGACTCTCAATTATCGCACTAGTCAACTGGTAAACTTTGGCGTCTTGAAAGAGGCCTTGCAGACTGGACAGGATGAAAATTTTAAAGTGACCACCCACGAACCGCACAAGATTGTACGTTTACCCACACACCAAATCGTTAGCCGGCCCTTGGAAAAAGTCTATCAAATCGTGTACCAGAAGCGAGTACGGCTTCCGAATCACTTCACTTTACCGTACGGACACGCTGGTATAAAAAAAAATGGTTCCAAGACGATAGTCACCAACAAGAAGGATGACTTCGACACAGCAAGAATCGAGTGAGAAACCCACAGAGAACTCCAAGTTCAAACTATACCATTTTCCTGTTTTCTTGCCTGACTATTGCAGTTGTGGCAGTCGACTGGAATCGTTTCAAAAATGGCTCACGGATAGGGAAGGATTACCTACTGCGAATGTTTTAGCTAGAACAGAGTTTGTCTACTTGGGACCTGAGACTGGATTGGGATACGAAGTACAGTGTTTCAGTTGTGGCCTGAGGTTGCGTATGGATCGATGTATCTATAAAGATTCAGCTATTCTGGAACATACTCAATGGGTTCCACACTGTCCTTACCTTTCTATGGCATTTCCACCCATCACACTACGGTTCAGGTATGACGGTACCTTAAAGAAGGTAGTACCGTTGTTAAAGAAGAAAAAAAGGAAGACTTCCAAAACTAGTCATAAAACAGGAACGATGTACAAGCTCGAGACTTCATTACGACTAGTATAAAAAGGGACAACGTCCAAGACCAATAGTTCATTGTGACTACCATTGCCAAGCGAGAAAGATGAATCCTTTCAAACAGCAAGTATCAAGCAAGAGCAAACTCGAGTACGATGCTGTGCCTTGCGATGACAGGGATGCCGTACGCTATGACCTTAGTACCACATCATCATGGGAACTTTGCTATAACTACTACTACCATACCTACCATGGAAAGTGATGCTGTGCGTGTCAAACCTGATGGATGCGAAAGCGATGCCACTCGTTATCGTACACCTTTTCACTTTACTGGTGAAACCATGCGGCTACCACCCTACGGATGTCATGTAAAACTGAGCAGGCTCCTGCATAATTCACCGTACCCTCATCGAAATGAACCTGTGAAAGACGAATATTCCTTCCCTGCGCGATTGTCTAAATACTGTGACCTTCCAAGGAAAATGGCCAAAATATCTGGGAGGACCTACCCCTGAAGAATTAGCTAGAGCTGGATTTATCTACTTGGGCGAAGGGGATAAAGTCAAATGCTTCAGTTGTGGTGTGTCATTTCACGAGTGGGAGAAGAAAGATTGCGCTTACCTGGAACATGCTCGATGGTCTCCAGATTGTCACAACCTTCCTTTAGTGGGACCTCGTCATTGAAGTGGGCATACCATGTCGTGTAAGAAACCAAGTGATTGGTTAGGAGTCAAACGTTGGACAACCCATAGACAAGTATTTAAACCCCATTTAAAAAATAATCTTCAAAGATTACCAAACGAATTGCAAGAGAAGATCTACAAGGAAATTTGGCAGGGACTTGCCAGAGCCAAATCTCAATTTGTGACTGTAGAACTTTTATGTCGAGAAATTCACAAGAGGAAATTGACAAAAGTCAACAAACAAGTCCGATTTCTCTGGATCAAGGGTGCAATCTTCCTAATATTCCGCTTTAGACCATTTACATTTGAAGATTTTATTGAAATTCTTGACCAATTCCTGGAATGGCAGTGGTCAGAAATTACTCACTTTGTCCATTACTTTCGCTCTAGGAGAAGTGTTTGACTGACATGGTTATGGATACTTTACAAGAGAACATTCGTGGTTTGCCTGTGGAATTGAGAGAACGCATTTACCGCGAGTTCGTCAAAATGCACGTGAAACGCAAAGAACCATTGCATCCGTTACGTCACCGATGTTGTAACCACTGGTACCTAAATGCTATAGGAGGACTGATTCTGATGAAAGTGTTACAGTGGTCAGACATTGATGAATCGCGTGAAATTCATAAATTTTTGGATACCACTCATTCAGCTTACAAGGTGATATTAGGGCACCGAATTCCAACGGACGAGTTAGAGGATTGCAACAAATCTTTACAAGAACAATTCTTTCTAGTTCAAGAGGAAACTTCTGTGCGACCTGTGATGTGTGAGTTAGTGACTAAACGTTTTTGGTACGGTACTAAAATAAAATCGAGGCTATTCAAAAAGTACACTTATTACCTGACACCAAAGAGGGTATAAAAACGGACTACCATGCCACGACCTTTATCATTCGTGATACAACAGATTCCGTGGAAGGAAATCAATGACACTAGTCAAACGGTAGAGGATTACGATCGTCTATTACGAGAACTGTGTCCATCGAATTGGGGTCGACGTGTAGTGTGTGTCTTAGTGACTTGCTTTCTGGGATTTCGTTTACCAGCCGATTCCTTGTGGACTCTTTACGCACAGTACCTACCACTCCAAAAAACATGAAAGTGGTCCCTTTAAATGTTTACGAGAGACTCATTCTTCTCAAAGCTTTGCGCTTTCATCTAGATACTTCTCAGCCTCTATGGGAAAACAAGATTCGTCAACTTTTAGGCACCGAAGATGTGTACGACGACGTGTGTGTAGCTTGTGACTTACACCCTCACTGGAAAGATGTACGTGACTGGAAAAGTTGGCGGTTTGAGGCTTGGACAAAAGATGTGGCACACTATGCCCAAGATTTGTCATCCTAAAAAAATTGAAACGTTCCGTGAAAAAAGTAATTTTTAAACCAGTGTTAGTGACAGTGCCAGAAGAAGAAGAAGAAAAAGTCCTGCCCGAGGACAACCACTCTCTTCAGGACAGAACCGTGATCGACATCCCTGAAAGGCCATTCAGAGAGGAGACTCTCAGAGCATTACACAGTACCCCTACGATTTCACTTCTTGATCATCACAAATGTTGTACAAAGACTTGTTTATATTCCACTTTGATCGTTTTGATGTGTCTTTTATTTATGTACTTAACCATTTGGCTTTTATGTATTTTTGTCTTTCGTGTTGTTCACCATTAAAGATGACAATAAACGTGTCCTGCAAAAAAGTATAAAAACTCTTGTCTTGTCTGTCTTCGTGTCAAAAGTGACATTTCTTATACTACTGCTATTATGGCTACCTCTACTGTCTCTACTCCCTCTTCATCCTCCACTGTCAAAGTCATTGACGAACACGTAGATCGGACTAGTTGGGAGGCCTTGTATCTTCGCCATCCCTTTAACATGCTCATTGCCGGACCGAGTGGTTCCGGCAAAACCGAATTTGTCAAACGTTTGATCGAACATAAACATCATTTGATCGATCGTCCCCCTCAACGCATCGTGTGGTGTTACAAAGAGTGGCAATCAGCGTACAGCCTTCTGCGAGAAAGTCAAGGCGATTCCATCGTCTTTGTGGAAGGCATTCCTGGCGAAGACGACGGAATCGTGTCTGACCCTAGTCAAACTCATTTGGTTATTTTTGACGACATGTTAGGAGAAGACGAAGAAGAAGAAGAAATAAAACTGGTTTACGCGCAAAGGGCATCATCGTAATGCCAGTGTCATTTACATCACCCAAAATTTGTTTCAACAAAGTAAAGCCCATCGTACCATCAGTCTCAATGCTCATTACGTGGTCTTGTTTAAAAGCCCTAGAGATAAATCGTAAGTACAAGTCTTAGCCAAACAGTTAGGGACGCCTTGGCTGACAAATGCGTACTACGATGCCACTCAAACCCCACACGCTTATTTACTCGTGGATTTAAAACCCACCACTCTCGATTATTTGCGATTTCGTACCAATCTGTTCCACCACTGGTGCCAAGACGGAGGGCCTGTCGTGTACACGTCCCCTTCGTCGAACTAATCACAATCACCAAAAAAAAGTCTATAAAAACCTAGGTCACTTTAGCTTTTTCTCACACATCGTCAACATGACGTCCCTTCAGTCTCATCTTCCCATCAAATTGATTCGTGCCTTGTACGGTATCAGTCGCGAAAAAATCCACAAATACGTGCTCGTGTCTTAGAAGCTAGTCTCAAAGAAGTCTTACGATGGTTTACGGTGACAGCACGTCAATTACTGCAAGGCATCATTCACATTCCACATCAAACCAAACGTTTGACGCAGCTAGCCGATCCTCGCATCGACACTCAAACCAAAAGCAAATCATTTTGAAATCTGGCGGTAGCGGTTCTCTAGGAGGTGTCATCATTCGTTCCCTCTTAAAATGGGATCCTAATGCTCCCAAAGTCGTCCCCAAGAAAAAAGCCACACCCAAACGTACCCAGAAGAAAAAGAAAAAGAGCAACGGTGTCAAGACCAGGTCAAAGCCTCAGAAAAAGAAAAATAAAAGTCCACAGAAAACAGCTTCCACCCGCAAGAGAGTGTCTCCAAAAACTTCTCCTCCAGTGGTGACACCTTCTTCCTCTTTAGCGGCAGTGGCCGCTGCTCACAAAGTACCTGCCCACAAAATCAAAGTCCAAGAGAGAACGGGTGTGTTACAGAGTTTACTGGATTTGTCCAAACAAGAACTGTCCCGATGTAGTCCGTTGCGAACTCCTCCACGACGTGTGTTGCCTGTCATCAAGCTGATACAACGTAAAGACAATCAGTGGCGTCGCATTCCAGTATAAAAAAGACCCGAGGCAAACGATAGGGATCAGTGTTTTGTGCTGCTCAACGCCCAAAGATGTCCCCTCCAATACGTGCACACCGTCACCATCGTCGTTCTTCTGTTAAAAAAGGAAAAGGAAACGAAAAGGAAAAGGAAAAAGGAAAGGACTGCCACCTCGTTTAGCCAAACATTGTGACATGTTGTCCGTCCTGTCCAAATCTCCATCACCCATGCGAAAACAACTCATTCAAACTGCCTCCAAAGACGTCATCGATACCGTGTGCGAATGTTGTCTGAATGTCTTGAAAGGCACAATACCTTTGTCTAAACATCAGAAAGAATGCTTAAGCAAACATCGAGACGTTCGTCGCCAAATGGTCCAAAAGAAAATACCCATTGGTCAAAAGAAAAAGATGTTGGTGCAACGCGGAGGAATTTTACCCTTTTTGCCCATGTTGCTGAAAGGAGTAATGGGAACAATAGGAGGACCCTTGCTGAAAGGAGCATTGGGAAACATCCTGGGAGGATGAAGGTAAAATGGTCCAAGAAGATAAAAGGGTTCTTTGGAGTCAAAAGATCTCAGACTTGATCCTTGAAATCCGATGGAAGGATGAAAACTGGCTTTAGTGCCTTACAAACGATTGATGGAATACCATCGTTGGCAAGAACAACGAACCCCACATTTACCTCCCAATCCTCATTTGACCGAAATGTTTCAGTTACAACACGAATTGCAATCCTTGATGGATCGCAGCGATATGTCAGAAACGGAAAAATCGCAACGGTACGGCCAATTGTTGCAACGACTGCAACTCTTTCACCAGAAAGCTTTAGATGAAACAGCTCAACCCACTCTGAAAGATTTTAAGGCCTTGATGAAAAGTCCATCACCACCACAACCACCTCCAGTGATCAAGACAGAAAGTCCACCACCACTAGTCCCAGTGATCAAGACACATCGATACGTAAAGCCGTTTCTAAACCACCCCCGCATTCCATCCTGAGTAGCATCATTGAAGAGTGGATCACTTATTAAAAGATGGAGGTGTTAGCCAGCATTTACTACGATCCATCCCATCCTGCAGGTTACGGAGGAGTTCAGAAATTGTATCGTGCTGCAAAAACTCGACTGAAAAGTGTCCGTTTACCTCAAGTGCAACGATGGTTACAAGAACAAACCACGTACACCTTACACAAACCCATTCGACGAAAATTTTCCAGAAGACGCTCCCGAGTGGAGGGCATCGATCATCAATATCAAGCCGATTTAGTCGATGTCTCTCATTTGGCCTCCTACAATCGCGTCTACAAATATTCGTTTTGTGTCATCAAAGTCTTTTCCAAATTTGCCTGGGTCGTGCCATTGACTTTCAAATCGAGCAGTGAGTTAGTGCGAGCCCTCCAACTGGTGTTGAAACAATGCAGGCGTCACCCTCTTCGATGGCAAACCGACAAAGGCACCGAATTTCTGAACCAAGCTTTCCAAAAGAATTGAAGAAAAGTGACATTCATCTTTTTCACCACCGAGAATCCCAAAACCAAAGCCAGCATCGTGGAACGTTTTCAACGCACCTTGAAAGAACGCATGTGGAAATATTTTACGCATCAACACACTCTCAAGTACATCGACATCTTGCCACACCTCGTCCAATCGTACAACCAATCTTACCATCGGAGCATTGGGCGTGCCCCCCAAGAAGGGACTGCTGCCAACGAAGTGGTTGTCTTCAAGCGTCTGTTTGGTACGTCCCCGACGGTGACTGTCCCCAAGAATGGTGGAGTGTTGGCATCAGGACATTGGGAACGCATTGGCAAAACCAAACGCACTTTCGACAAAGGTTACTTACCCAACTGGACCACCGAATTGTTTCGTGTCACTGAACGAGTGCGTGACCGTTATCCTCCTGTCTATAAATTGGAAGACATGAACGGGGAAGTGTTAAAAGGAATGTTTTACTTGCCCGAGTTACAACGTGTGACCAAAAAAGAAGACGACGTGTACGAGATAGAAAGCATTCTCGATCGATTAACTCGTAAAGTGGGAAAAAGACGTGTCAAAGAAGTCAAAGTACCTTGGAAAGGATATCCTCCCAATTTTGACTCTTGGATCGACACTTCGCAACTCATCGGCTATAAAAAGAAGTGACCATCATGCCCTTCAACACAGCCTCAGCTACTGCAGTGACCATTCCGTCGCCCAGTTCTTCTCTGCAAGATCTACAAAAGCAACCCTTGTGGTGTGGTGTGGAGAACGTGTGCCTAAAACGCAAATCGTCTTTTTCTGCCAAATCTTTGTGGTGTATTGTGTCATCGGTGCTGCCATTGCCAATTTGAGTTTGCAACAAGGAGACAAACAATTGTGGACCATTTTACTTAGCAGTTGCATTGTTTACCTTCTTCCCAATCCGTCTCTGAAATATTCCTCTAACGGAAACAACAACAACGGGAGTCTTGTGTCCAACGTTAGTTTCAACAGTCACACTAACCATCCTCTTTTAGATACTCCTCTGACTTCCAGTGACTCCTCGGACACTAGAACTGTGGAATTATGAACAACCAATTTTACTTAACGTTACCCAGTGACAGTTCCATGGAGGTGAGGTGTTTCCCAATAACACTTTGTGCTGTTTCTCGGCCGGATTACCTCAAGCCATCCAATTGAATCACGAAGCCCATTGGGAAGTGGCTTTGGTGGAAATGATTCACCCTACACAAATCAAAAACATCGTCGAAAATCAAAACACTTTGACGGTAGAAGTTTATGACGAACAAGTGCAACAAGCCATGGACGAACGCGCCAGTGTAGCTGACTTTATGAAATCACAAGACCCCAAAACTAAACGAACCACTTATCTGTTGAAAATTTCTGCGGGCTATTATTTTAGTGGTCAACATTTGGTGAACGCCATTGCTGACAGGTTCAATTTCATGTTTGGTAAAGCCTTGGAGAAAACCAGAAGAAGTGTCACAATCGAGTTCCACAAAATAGCTCGTCGCCTAATGATGAAATTTTCAGAGGACAAAGTATTGTCCATTACATTTTGTCCTGAATTGTATGAAATTTTGGGTGGAGAACCCAAGTTGATCAAGATGAGAAACGAAATACCAGTAATGACCGGTAACTTGGATTTTGCGAAATATTTTCGATTCCCTGTAGAAATGAACCAAGGACTGAATTTGATGTTTGTGTACTCCGATGTGGTGGAGTACAACGTGGTGGGACACATCTCCGTACCGTTACTGCGTGTCATTACTTTCAAAGTGGATTCTGCCACGGCTGCTGACGAGGAAGGTGGAAACACCTATCACGTTCACCGCGAATTTGTACATCCTCACTATATGCCCGTCAGTAAGTCGTATTTCGACACTGTCAACATTACTATAAAAGGAGATCTGGGACAAAATATTTCATTCACCAAAGGGAAAGTCACAGTGAAACTCCATTTTCGAAAACGATTACTCTAACTTTTTGTCAGCCATGTATCCTGTGTACCAAGGAGTCGCTCGACAGCGAGGACATGGTTTAGGTGATATGCTCAAATCGGCCTTTCGTAAAGTGTCTCCCGTTTTGAAACCGATGGTGACACGGGGATTGCACGCCTTAAAAGATGCCACGTTGACACACGGCAAAGAATTTCTCCAAAATGTCATCATTAACAAACAAAACCCCAAAGAAGCTTTCTTGAGAGCAGGCAAAAATGTTTTGCTTCAAACGGGTAAAGACTTTTTGGGTCGGCGAGAAACTCCTATAAATGCCCTGGGCAATGCCGAGTCAGGCATTCCTGCTTCCCTGACGCCACAGCAAGGACAAGGCAGAAAAAGACGACCAAAACACCCCTTGAGAGGACTTCACACCCCTAGAGCTAGAAAGACTAAGAAAAGAAAAACCGTCCGAGAGTTAGACGTTTTTGATTATTAAAAAAAAAGAAAGAAAATGATGCACCGAGAGTCTTGTACTTGTTCCAAGTCTGAACTGGATCTGTTTGCCATGCCACCCACCATGATAACGATGCAAGAATCCCAATGGGTCGAATTTCATCCCGTCTCCTCTTTGACTGATTCAGCTCCCATCGAGTTTTAAATTAAAGGACAACCATCGATCTGAATAGCAGTTGCATCTGAAACTGAAAGTGATCAAAACCGACAACACCAATCTGGGAGCCGATGCCAGAGTAGCTCCCGTCAACAATTTCATGCATTCCTTGATCAGCGAAGTGGATTTGTACTTGAATAACAAATTGGTCAGCAGCAGAATGGATACTTACTCTTACCGAGCGTACCTAGAAAATCTCTTCACGTACGGAAAAGAGGCCAAGAACAGTCATCTGGATGCTTGCGTGGTATGGAAACCTGACACCGCAGGTGAAGACACGTTTAACGACACAGCCCTGACAGCCGATGACAATCCTTACAATGTGGGTTTTAACAACCGTCGAAGGAAAATCCTGCAAGGTCGTAATTTAGAACTGATGGATCGTTTGCATTTGGACATGTGGTTGCAAGACAAGCATTTGCTGAACGGAGTGGATATTCGCCTGAGACTGAATCGCAGCAGTGTCGCTTTCCATTTGATGGCTCATGCCAACGAGTACAAAACCATCATCCAAGAAGCCAGACTTTACGTGCGTCGTGTAGAAGTGTTACCTAAAGCGGGAAACGACATCAGTCAAACATTGAGCAGATCGACCGCCAAGTATCCGATACGACGTGTAGAAGTGAAAACATTCACCATTGCTGCTGGACTCCGATCCAAGATCGAATATCATCTGTTCCAAGGACAGTTATCCAAACGTTTAATCGTTGGCATCGACAGTAATGCAGCCCTCAACGGAGCCCACGATCAAAATCCTTTCCATTTTAAGCACTACAGAGTATCCAAGATCGAAGTCAGTCGCGATGGCAAGACTTTGTGTACTAAACCTTTCGAACCTAACTTTGCCCAGAAGAATTACTTGAGATCGTACTTGTCCCTGTACGAAGCTACGGGGCAACTAGGAACCAACACCAGTAACGGTATTTCATACGAAGATTATGTCGGAGGTTACACTTTGTGGGCCTTTGATTTCACTCCAGACCAAGGCAGCGACGAGGGACATTTCCACCCTATAAAATCTGGTCAACTGTGTGTGGAACTTTAGTTTGCAGAAGCTCTCACCGAGACGGTCAACGTCATCTTGTATGCCGAATTCGATAATACCATCGAAATCAACAGTTTGAGAGAAGTCATTCTAGACTATTAGACACAATGGAGGACTCCTATCCCTCATTGAACAGTAGAGAATCTTTGGACATGGAATGGGAGGATAGCGTGAAAACAGAACCCCAAGACCAAGACAAAGAGGACGAGGTAGTAGTCAAGTCCAGATGGCCAGAACAAGAACAACATTTAGTGTCCTGTTTTGCCAAACACCTAGCGAATACAATTACGGAATTGAGTAAGAAAGATTGTTATGGATGTCAAAACGATCATCCCAGTCAAATTCAACACGATAAATGTATGATGATGAGTCAAGAAGAAAAATTGGACGAGTATCTGGACGACGCTTGGAGTCTCATCTCGGAAGAAGCAGTGTTGCATGAGTGGTATAAAGGCTTGCGTGATCATTCCTGCCCACCATTGTCTACTCTAGAGATCTATCGCATCGAATCTCTCTTAGCCTAGAGTGCGGAGACGAAGCGAAGAAACGGCTACTTGACAGATCGTTACAAACAAAAAGTCAGAATTGAATTGATGACTTATCATTACCTGTGAAAAAATACAAAAAACAACACAACAAAAAATGGATACCTGGGAACTTTATTACCTTTTGAACAATAGTTCGTATACTGCTTCTTGGAATCCTTTCGTGTGCGCTAAAGATGAACTACCATGGTGTGTGGACAATATTGTGTGTATTTTCTTCATCAACGCAGTCTTGTAAATTGTTTAGAACATTTAGTGACTTATTTTGATCGTCACTCTTCTAGAAACGATGAGAAAGTAGATCGATGGTTTTGTGACCATTATGGTTATCTTTTGTCTTTAGCTAGGGAACGTAGTGTACATCAATGGCCTCATGACTTCCATCAATGGAAATCTCACATGATTTCACAATGTTGTCAACCTTGTCAAAAATAATTTGTTTGATGTTATTGTTACTTGTTACTTGTTAATTGTTGGTGGAATAAAAAATGTTGTGTTTTGAAAAAAAAATGTGTCTGTTGTTTGTTTTCAAAAAACACTGTGAATATATGCTCTTTGACTTCTCTCTATCCCTCACCATGACATGACCTATCATAGTGTTCCGACACTAAAACCGAGTAGGGATGTTTTCTATCGCGTCCGCGTTTGAACCATATAAAGCGGGTTGGTCTCCAGTCTGGTCAACCATAGTTGACTCGTCTACCTATGAACATGCCTTCCAGACTAGCCAAGCTGAACGAAGCTTACGTCAGTTTACATCGTGTCAGGCGAAACCTGATACCTAAACCTGAAGAGATAGAGAATGTCAGGATGTTAGCTATAGCCCAAGACCTAATAGAAGAAGTCTTCAGAGAGGAAATTAAGAAAGAACAAGAAGAATGGACTGAGAAGTACAGACTTCAGAAGAAGCAGAGAGAAGAACAACAGCAGCAACAGCAAGAACCAGACAGAGGTTTTGTGGACTGTCGAGTAGACACCAAGGAATTCTCTTTCTCTTTCCGCAGAAGCAGACCGTATCGTATAGGAAAGCCTGCCGCCAGACGGGGACGCAATCTTAGACAGTAAAAAAGATTGCCATTACTCCCGTTAACAAAAAAACCCAGCCCTTTTCAGGGCTACCCAATACTCTAGAAAAGAGATACTAATTCAATTGCCAAAACTTTTAAAATTTTAAAAAATAAATAGAAGTGTGTCTATAAGCACTTCGTTTCTTTTGTTAGTAAAAAAAAAAAAATCCACCCTTTGTTTTCTCTGTCTTGTCAAATCGTGCATGTCTGTGTTTGTAAGGAAAAAAGTAAAAAAGTCAACGTGAGTGCTTCTTTTAGGTCCGCGCGTTTCATGTGATGGTAATAGTGGTATTGTAAATTTTGGTGTCAGGGATGTTTTCCTTCACGTCCGTGCTCCAGGAATATAAAGTGGCACAATTGTCAGTCTGGCTACCATTGTGGACTAGTCAACTTCGATGAAGATGAGTAGCAGATTAGCCAAATTGTTGGAGCTCCAAACGCACCTGGAGTATGCCAGGCGTCTTTTAAACGAACTGGCTATGGAGGCCATAGTGGAGAAAGACAGAATAGAGAAGGAGAAGAAAAAGAAAGAAAAGGAGAAGGAAAGGATCCTGACACACCTGATCATGAGACTTCAGTATGAGGTGAAGCCTGAGGTGAGGACACCTCCACAGTCAGTATCAGCACCGCAGCCACTACCAGTACCACAACCATTACCAACACCACAACGACCGAGAGACGCTGTCCCTCAAATTGAAAATTGGGAGCAGGAGTTGGAGAGACAGCGGCAAGAGTGGGAGCCGCAGAGACCTCACCATCCCCGGGTCTGGCATAGGAGAAGACAAAGAGAACAAGTCTTCACTATCCCTCAGACTGAAAACTGGAATGATGAGGCCACTCAAGCTCCCTCTGCGCTCGGAACCATACGTATTAATTGGAAAAATGATTGGAGCCGGCGATGCGTGTGTGGTGCCCGCCCTGGAAGATGTCATCATTAACCAGGTGCATTTGGAGTTCAAAAAGAAAAAACAGCTCTTCTCAGGGCTAACCAAATCTTTAGAAAAGAGAGACTATTCAAGTTGCCAATTGGTGTGAATGTAGAGTAGTGTGACTATAAACACTCACTCCTTTACTGGTGTGTGTGTGTGTGTGTGTGTGTGTGTGTGTGTGTGTGTGTGTGTGTGTGTGTGTGTGTGTTTTGCGTTCGCGTCCGTTTGTGAGGATAGTAGATAATGTGTTTTTTTCTTCTCATCCGGATTGTGTGGATAGTAGATATCTGTGTTTTTTATTCTCATCCCGATTGTGTGGATAGTAGATATGTGTGTTATTTATTCTCATCCCGATTGTGTGGATAGTAGATATGTGTGGTTTTTTTTCCTTCTCATCCCGATTGTGTGGATAGTAGACACGTGTTTTTTCTTCTCATCCCGATTGTGTGGATAGTAGATATCTGTGTTTTTTCTTCTCATCCCGATTGTGTGGATAGTAATGTGTGTTTTTTTCTTCTCATCCCGATTGTGTGGATAGTAGATAGGTGTGTTTTTTATTCTCATCCCGTTTGTGTGGATAGTAGATAGGTGTGCTTTCTCTTCTCATCTCGTTTGTGTGGATAGTAGATAATATGTGAACTGAGTGTAAGGGATGTTTTCCTTCACGTCCTTGCTTGAAGTATATAAAAGCATAGCGTTCGTCATTCGCGCCATTCTACACAGAACATAAAAAATGGCTGGCAACATGAACTTGTTTAACGAATTGAGACATAGTTGGTTCTGGATGGTGGATGGAGCCTATGTGGTAGAAAAACTTCAACAGGAATGGAGGTTCCCAGGCAGTCTAGACTTTGCGAACAGCCTGAAAGTAGCCAGGGATCAAATACAAAGGATGATAGAAGAGGAAGTAGAGAAATTAAAAGGCTTCATCGATCCTAAATATGTAAGAGTGGGGACGTTGAAGGAGGCCCTTGATGTTGTCATCGAAGTGAGGTGTTTTTTGCAAGAGATATTCCATTTGACAGAGTGATGTTTTGTCCATTGGGGGTTAGACCAGTTAAAAAAAGCAGAAGACCTCATGAGAAAGGTGATGGACGAAGAAGTGAGGAAAATCAAAGACACCTGGTCAAAAGAGAGGAAGGACAAAGAAAACATAAAGAGAAAAGAGGACTTTGAGAGACTGAACAGCAACTGGATGAAAATACGGGAAAAATTTAGATCAATGGGACATCCAGACTGGATTCCAGAGGATGGAAAAAAAGAACAAGAAGAAAGGAATAATTGGAAAAGTGAGAAACTGGTTAAAGAAGTGGAGAAAATAAAAGACAAAAACCCAAAGGCCCTTTTCAGAGCCACTTCATATGCCTCGAAAAGATATTAATTCTTTCTTGCCTAAAATTTTTTTTTATTCGATTTGATAATTTATTTTTTAACTTTCTAAAACATTATTCTCTTCCCTAAAAAAATTGTTTAGTCGATTTTATAATTTGTGTAGGATAGATTGATGTTCATCAATCTATGGAAAAAAACTAATATATAAACATACTCTACTAAAACACGAACGCGACTGATTCGTGTTTGTATATAGAAATGACACAGGTGGCAATGTCCAGTACCGTGACGTCACCCTACCTGTTCCATTCCTCTTTTCGCTATACAGGTCCAGGGTGTGCTAGTCGCTATACAAAATTCCCATTGTCGCTATATTACCCCAGCGTGTTTTTTGTCGCTATAAATCGTGTCGCTATACAGGCCGGGGGGGGGGTCTGTAATGTATTTTCCCATTGTCGCTATATCGCCCCCCTTCACTACCACCATAATAATAATGAATAAGGAGGATTATATTAAAGAAATAGAAAGACAATTAAATAACGAAGTATATTATACCAAAGTTTCCTATAATCCTTCTGAAGAAATAAAAGCACAATAAAAGTAAATGTATTAATGAAATCTCTCTACACAATTGCTCCATTTTTGATGAATTGGACATCTTCCCAAATATAATACGCACACCTCAGTTTTATATTCTACCCAAAATACATAAACCATTTGATAAATCACAACATTTATGATACCCAGGTAGACCCATAATTTCTACATGTAACTCATTTACTAATTATTTATCGCAATATATTAATCATATTTTACAACCACTGATGAAATCACTACCTTCATATGTCAAAGACACTTTTGATTTCATTACCAAATCGAAATCTTTACCGAAATTAACTGAAAAGTTGATTCCTAGTTACACTTGATGTGGTTTCACTCTGCACGAATATACCATACAATAAGTGTGTGTGTGTGTGTGTGTGTGTGTGTGTGTGTGTGTGTGTGTGTGTGTGTGTGTGTGTGTGTGTGTGTGTGTGATTTGGATTGTTAACGTAGCTTTAGCAATTTTTCAGTCATATCGCTACGATGTCTGCAGTGTGGCAGTTTATAGTGATGTCTAGCAGTTGGGCATCATGCCTCAGACATATAGCATGATGTCCCACCCAGTAACATTATCCTGACACCACAGGCCCGCCAGTCCTAGCACTAACCTGTTAATGCTGAGCGCCAAGCGAGGCAGCTGTTAGTACCATATTTATAAGTCTTTGGTATGACTCGGCGGGGGATCGAACCCACGATCTCCCACAATAATTGTATCGAAGCGTGTAAATATTATCTTTATAAAAAATGAAAATACATGCAAAAAATAAAAATAAAATGTTTGTGATTTGATAAAACTTATGCTCGAAAATAATTTTTTTTCAATTTGGTAATACAAACTATCTTCAAAAGGTGGGAACAGCAATGGGTAGTCCGATGACACCTTCTTATACATCTTTATTTATGGGGAAATTAGAAAATGACTTTCTAAATAAATGCCTTTTAAAACCAAATGTTTGGTTAAGATTTCTTGACGATATCTTTACGGTTTGGAGCTATTCATAAGAAGACCTTTATTATGTTATAGACAGTTTAAACAAATTACATCCAACAATAAAATTTACATTCAATGTGTCTAACTAAAGTATCATTTTTGGACGTAGAGGTCGTGAAAAGTGAAAATAATGACATCACTACCATGGTTCATGTTAAAAACACGAATATTCATCAATATATTGAATATTCTTCATGTCCTACTAAATCATGTAAATACGGGATACCATATAGTCAAGCGAAAAGATATAGAATAATTATTTCGGATGACACTGTTTTTAAATCATCTTTGACAGAGTTAGGTCGACATTTTTAAAAAAGAAATTACCCTACTGTTACGTATATGTAATTAAATTGCTTGCATGTTAGTTTTAAAATTCTTTAATATTTTATTTTTGTTTCATTACATTTTATTGCAATGATTATTTTCACGGGATTCGATATTTTCTTTCAGTAACGTTGTTTATCTCAAACGTAAAAGGTGTTACATTAGCATAATTTTTTGTTCACCCTGCTGCGCGGTTGTTGTTGTTGTTGTTGTTGTTGTGGGGCTTAATGCCATTTTTCAGCACACGACAGCCTATACATGGCGGCCAGTATTAATGGTGGAGGAAGAAACTGGGAAATCCCCGGAAAGAACCACCGACCCACGAGAAGCTACTGGCAAGCTTTCTCACATATCCACATTCGCCGAATCCTAGACTCGAACCCACGCAGACAGAGGTGAGATGGCAGTGATCCGTAACGGAGAGCGCTTTAGACCATTCGGCCACTCGGGGCCCCCTTGCTGCGCGTTAGTATAAACACTACGCGAAAACGATTGGCTATTGCCAAGGTCATTCGGTCTACGTGTAGTCTGAATAAACAATGTTTTATTTTTAAATTTATTTCAGAGTGAGAATCTAGTTAGGGCTATTCTTGCTACGTGACAAATTTCATTTTTCCTATTGCGTTGTTCAAGTGTTAAGAGACCACGTGACCTATCATGAGGGAACGGGATGATATTTTAGTTGGATTTAATACCCTTTCTGAGAGCTTTTCAGTCAGTTGTATTTTAAAACCTTGAGGGCTTGAGCCAGATTGTTTTTGAAGTTCATTTGTTTTTGGAATTTAATAATTTATTCTCTAGAAAACTAAACGAGTGTACTTTTTTTTTATAAAAATTCTGGGAGAAAGAAATTCAGTGGAAATTTATTCTGGAGTTATACGGAAACAAACTGTGATTCAGTTGAGGAATTGTTGCCATTTGTACAACGACCACATCTGACGTCATCGCCTTCCATATTGGAACGTCGTCGAGATTCGAACCTGGATTCTATTAGAACTATTTAGTGATAGGACTTGTATTTTTCATTCTTAGGATTAAATTTTGGATTATATTCACAAACCGTAAGTCCTATTTCCAATTTTTACATTGTTTTCTAGGGAAATAAATTATTTTGTTAAAATATACAAAGCTTGTTGACTTCACTCTTTTCTCTTGTTATTATTGTACGAGCCCACACGTAACACTACTGACACCATTAATACTGCTTTCCTAAAAGTATCTTCTCTTACATAGCCTGAATCACTACAATGTAAAATCAAAGAAAAAAAAAAAAAAAGGAAATTAAGATATCATTCTATATGTTCCAAGTTTGCCTAATATAGGTAAGATTATCATAAATACTGGGATTTATTAAAATTAATATGTAATGCAATTGTTAAATCGCAAAGCAAAAGCAAACCCACACTTGCTTATAAAAGGACTAAAACTTTTAAAGATTTCCTAATTAATTCTAAACAAATAAAAAACATCATATAAAAAGGAACAGCAGCTTAATGTAATAGACCTAGATGTCAGCACTGTTCTTTCATTAATGAAAACACTTCTTTCAGTAGTAATAATACGAAAGAAACATTTAAAATGCATTGTGATACTAAGTGTGAAAAATCATGTTATATATTGATCAGGTGCAAAAAATGTGGCATCCAATATATTGGACAAACCAGTTAACAATCATCTAAACGCATGAAACCCAACATATATCAGACATAAAAATTATATCGATAAATCTTTTTCATCTCATGTTGTCGCACATTTTAACGACAGTTACCATACTTTGAAAGATCTTGCAAAGTATGATAACTGTCGTTAAAATATTGATATGGCTGATTTTGAGATGGAACGTCTGTTCAAGGAAACCTGTTGGATTCGCCGTCTTAATACGGTATATCCAAAAGGTCGAAGTTCCAAAACTCTATACAACATTCATTATTATTATTTTTTTAAATTTTAATTTTAATAATATAATGTGTTATGTTCTTTAAACTATCTGAAGGATTGGCATTAGAATTACGTCCCTTTATGGAATTATTGAAGAATATTTTTATATCATTCTAATTTATAGAATAACTTAAATAGTGAAAGTTATAAACTAATATGATAAAAATAAGTCTACTAATTAATTTAAAAGAAGAGTCATTATGAAAAGTGTTCAGTACATTATGATTAATTATTTTTATAGTATATTTATTTATATTATTATAAGTATTATGCAGATCATAACTTTTATTATATAATTCTAGTTCTGATAGCAAAGTATATTCAAAAAAACCCAGCCTGGGGCCAAGGGCCCAGCCCGGGGATATAATCAGTCGCGAAACACTCAGTGCATAGGCGACCTTAATCTATAGACACACGCAAAGTATATACGCAATAAAAATTACATGTATTAATAAACTGTTTATCTCTAACTTTCTCTCTCTATATATATCAAATTTGAAAATGTAATATTTATGCTTATATATCATGAAAATGTCACCAGGGCACACCTCGTGTTTATACGACCTCAATCTGTAGGGTGATTAGAAGGTTTGGTTGGACAGAGGCCTTCAGATAGAATCCCAAAGGAAACATCATATTTGTTTTTTATTGCCTTTTTAACCTGTCACAGTAAAGTTGGGTCGTTTTTCCTTTTTTACTCACAATCACCAGGGGTTCAATTTTTATAGTATACAAAAAAATTTGCCATATAGCAACATTTGTTTTTTTTCTTTCCAATAATACAATATAATTACCTATAGATTGTTCTCGAATTACGTCATCAGCAGCCATATTTGTGGTATGCTGGCAGATTTACTGTGAGTTTATATGGTGCTTGGAAGTTGAAATAAATTCATTGAATCTCAAGATACTGTTACAAATAAAAATACATACATAAACAGAACGCAAACCAGGCTTTCTTTTAGTTTCTATATTTGTAATTTATAAGCTGATTTTGCCTCATTGTGCCCTGTTCAAAATGATCAGTTTCAGTGGTCGCGTATAGGAGAAACTGCCAGGCTGCCCATCGTCCTGGTAAAATGGGCAGAATATCGTCTGCTAGTGACTTTATCGGGAAGCATGTATAAACTGGTTGACGTGATATCGTACTCAGGTGCCAAAGCTATTCGTGTCATAAGCTCAATCGAGGACGTTTTATCGTCAAAGTCATTTTAATTATCTGGAGATAAGGCTAATTAGGTCCAGGTAATATAGGGTTCCTGGCAGATAAACTAGGTTCAAATGAGGTACCTATATGTGTTCCCTTTGCTTGTCATGACGAGGTCTTATTGCAGGATGATGTCGGCATAGTTTGCTGCTTGTTTTTCAATACATTTGAAATTCTAAAGGATTGTCCTTAGGTCTGACATCGTGCCAACAATGCCCGCGGTTCAATAATCTACGTTTACCGAGTTTTAGTTCTGGACTTGTATGCAAATTATTCAAATGTAATGTATGCATAATGTTTGGGAAATCCAAGTCTTGTGCACTCAGTTTACGTAAATGGGTCTTAATTTAAATTCTTTAACATGCCGTACGGGTTGCTATGATACAAGAAAGCTTGTACACACCTACATCCTGTTGACATAATGTCAATTCAAACTATAATAAAACCCTTACACTTAAAAC
>JAECUM010022515.1:0-15992 GCA_016617855.1 Megalonaias nervosa | reverse complement strand
ATCTCGATCGGTCAAAAGTATATTTTATCGGCAAAAAATATCCTCTTAACAAGCCGAAAATAAAAGATTTATTCGAATGTCGTCGCTGTGTGAGCGGTAAAGTAAAGTTTAGTCTCTATTATCGCGATGATGAAATATTTCTAATATCAACGGTTGAAACATTGATAATTGGTGATGAGGTCTGAACTTTAGAAATAATGTTTCACTATGGCAATTTATATTTGTTTGGAGAGTCTCCGAGATGGTAATTTATATTTGTTAGGAGGTGTGTAAAGGTCTTGGATTATATTTGGTTTAGAAATCTCCTTGCTAAAAAATGAAAGTTGTTTTGGGATAGGGTTTTGTGGGTCTCCGAGATGGTAATTTGTATTTGTTTGGAGGGTTGGGAGAGGTCCTGGGGCTAGAAGTCTCCATTTCCCTTACTACTATAGATCTTAGCTGACTTTAATTATGACTGACATCTTTAACTCAAAGGTGTGATCTGATTGTTTATATATGTAAACAGGTTTTAAACCAGTTTGTTGTATAAGCTTATTTTACATAAATGGTTTTATTACACCAAAGCAGATTTTCTTGCATGAACATCAACAATCTGTGTTTCTTTGGTTTTAGATTTTTATCAAGCTAAACTAGAAATATATTTCATAAATATTTGCATAGAATATTGGCAGCATCAACAGGATGAAAAAGTAGGATTGGGATCCATTGAAAACACTCAACACATGAATGAGATGTTTATTACAATGCAAATGAATGATGAATTAATCTAACACTACCCTTACCCACAAAGTTCAACAATGGATATAACAAATAAAGAAGCAAACTGTAGAAGATGCTTGATTAATCAATCCAATAAATGATTTCATTTGCTTGTGGAGGGATTTCATCCCTCAAAATCAGTGGCAGGATGTCCACTGTCTGATACTAAGAATGGTTTTTGTTTGTAATAATAAGTCACTTTCTAAATTTGGCTCTTCTGCAATTTGCATGGGACAAATAATTACATTAGCCAGAACACAAGTGATGGGAAAATAAAAAATAGAGCTCAAATGTTTTGAGATGCAACGATTTGCTAGTAAATGAATTTTTTTTTTTCTTCTGCATTTTGTTTTTTAATTTCATAAATTTCAATCTATGTTTTATAGTAGATAATAAAATATTAAATATTTACTTTTATTTTGTTATCATGTATTTAATTTCCTACTCATAAGATAGCATATATGAACTCTTGATGTAAGGTTGTTGTTCAAGCCTGACAAAAAACATCCCTCTCTAATGAATGGAAGCATGTGTGGTTTGTATTCTAATGTAATACCAAATTTTTAACATGTTAACATTAAGTTCTGTGGTAAATTAATTAGTGATCCAATTTCTATAAGACCATGCAACTATGTTGAGGGATATAACTCAAATTCTAATCCTGAGGAAATGATTAGTCATAGTGGTTACCTCCCATGGCACCAGTATAGCGACATTGAGAGAACCACAACGATAACCTTAGCTTCTTCACTCCAGTGTATAATAGGCCATATCTCGTCTCTAATAGTGATGCCCATTGTAAATCAGGCTTTCCCATCCAAAGATTACATGTTAATATGTAATTGAACATCCGCCGTCAACTGCCACCAAGTGAAAAACCCGGAGTAACCTCATTACCCTCTTTTCAGGTTACAAAACGATTATGTCTTGTTGCGTGAAGGTTTTAGAGGCATTGTGAAAACGATTTAAATAACGAGAATTATCTCAAAAGGTTCATAATGTATGCCGGTTAAATTCCTAATCAGTGATTGCATGAGTTGTGTATTATCTTGAGAACTTTGCTCTCGAGTCGGGACTTAACTAGCTACATGTATTCATGTATCTACATTCTGAAACTAGAACAGACACACATTTTGGTTCACTTTATACTTTTGGGTGAATTTCGCTAGAATATCTGCCAAAAGGTCAAGAATTGAATAGATCTGCCTGACAAATTAAACATGGTCATGATATGGATAGCTATTATATTATTCCTGTATTGGAGTTTTTCACCCACAAGATTCACTCAATATTTCTTCAAAAATGTCAATTTCTGACGGAGGTGAAGTTGTAGCATCGTAAAGTTTAATTAACAATATCTTGCAAGTATGAAATGAAAGGCAATCAGTTGCAAAAATGAGTATATTTGGCAGATAAGGTACACAGCAGCCGAACAAAGAACTTTATGTAAATTATGCACAAATTATATACACTGCGGTCGCGCAAATAGTCGTTCCGGATGAGGTACACGGCGGCCGTGCATAGAGTCTTTCCCGTTTAAGGTACACGGTAGTCGGGTGAGTATTAATTTAATATTGTTCATGTGGCATAGAATGCACTCACAAGCTTGGCATTCTGCACCAGATGAACTCGGGCCCAAAATTGCAATATTCAGTTAAAGACCTTTACAACGTTTGTATAGTATACTTTGTGGAACCTTGTAAAGTTTCACCACCACACATTACATGTGTTATGCAGTACTGCGCAACCACTCGTACGACGACAGTTTGTGGCACTGACGATGGTCATAATCAAAGACATAATGCAGTGCACAGAAAGGTTGATTGACATGGTGGAATTATTAATTATGCATTTATCATGAAATCCCAGACTCCTGGGATATGGTATGTATACAAAATGTTAAACTGACCACAAACACAAAATATTGTTCTGCCTGAAGTTTAAACTCCTTTATTGAAAAGGAATTGCATCTCTCTCTCTCTCTCTCTCTCTCTCTCTCTCTCTCTCTCTCTCTCACACACACACACACACACACACACACACACACACACACCCCTAGTCGAACTTGGTTGAAATATGACAGAACTGAAGTTGCTGTACCATCGATAATACGGAAGTTGTACCTCTAAAGTCAAACGGTGACCCGTACTATATACTGAATGTATTTTTAGATCAACGGAACTACAACATCTGGACCAAATTTAATGACAGTGTTACGACAAACTCGAAAATCCCCTTTCAGTTACTGTTATTATTGTCGATATAAGGAAAAAGCTTTGTCCATTATTATAGGGACTGAGTAACACCACACACGCACACCGTGCGCAAAAACAAACAACCTTTTTGCTGTGGAATGTGTCCAGTGTTACTGCATGAGATTCTTGGTAGAGTGGAAGCCAGGTTTTTGCCACTGTAACAGGGTTAAACCGAGTTGGATTGGGAATCAGCGAAAACACTTAACAGGGTCACGTGAATGAGATGTTTGGTATAGTGCAAGTGAATGGTGAATTAATCTAGCACACTACTCATGAGCGCAAAGTTCAACAACGGATCTAACAAAGTGGTATAGTTCCTCAATGGATACGATCAAAGAATGGACTTTCAACAAAATTCTCAAAAAGTTTATCGTTTCTCAACGGATATGATCATTGCATGGATTTTATCAACAGATATGACTGATATATAGATTTATAACACGATATGATTGATATAGATTTATCACCCGATATTATTGAGATATGGATCTTTGAACATATATGATCAATGTATGAAATTTATCATCATATATGATCAATGTAATTATAAACAAGTATGATGATACATGAATCTATCAATATATATTGTTGTGTGGAATTATCACCAAGTATGACCAATGTATGATTCATCAACAAGTGTAATGCTGTATTAGATTGACTGGCATGCATACAGTGACGTAGATTTTTAAGTTTTAAACCTAATATTTATCTTGTGGCATCAAGGCAATAAAAACTATATATTTCTGATAGCACAGCTCCAGAAAATGGTTAAGGAACGACCTTGTGTGGTAGAGCCCCCCCCCCCCCGCCTGCCGAAGGACCTCTCAAGAACCACTCCATCCCGTAGACCCGTTGGCCCCTCACGCTGAGTAAATCGATATCGTCCCTCGATCCAAGGTCACAATTGACGCAGTATCCGAGTTTGACTCAATGAATTCTTTTTACCTATGAATTTATCGTTATCAGTCTCTAAAATTATTTTTCCATGCATGACATTTAATTCCGTTAAGTCGTCAATTGCTCATTTTAATTTAGTCTACTCAGACTCATTCAAATTAAACTGGAAAGATACTGATCCTATGTTCTTCGACAATATTTATAATATTCTTCCCGAAGCCAGTTATTATCTGCTTTCAGATAACTGGGAGAAATATACAATATTGCCATCTGTAGTAAGATTGGAAATTTTACTGACATCCAAAATATTTTTACACATCCAGCAAACATCTTAGGATTGTATTAACGAAAAAATTACTTTTACAAGATTTCATAACATCTTTTCTTCATGGTCGCCTAAAATTACTGGTATTATTTTAAAAATGTTTATGGTAATATTAGGCCAATAAGGCTTTTAGAAAGATATATTAATATTTGAAACTCCTAATTGCCTGACCTATATTATATTTAATCGTTCCACATCTATCATTTTCAGATTACCAAATAAGTTGTTCCATACATTTATATGTTTTCTTCCTTCTTCGGTTCAATTGGAGTCATGTAAATCGACATACGATCAGTGCCCAAGTCATCCGTCGACGAGGGTACACAAACCATGTACTCATTTTTCAGTTTCATTACATATTTCCACATTCTATTTTTCAATGTTCTATTAAACCTATTTATTTCAGTTTTTACAATTTATTTTGGTTCTTTTTCGGGGATTGAGGGTTGGACTAGTTATTTAGAAAAGTATTCCATATTTTATTTATGAAATACATACCTCCTTAACTTCGAGATTGCAATAGTCTGTCCCTTTATCAAACTAGATCTTTTCTGGTTTTCACTCAGTGTCTGCGTGTTACTTCTCAAATACATGACTAACACAGAACATTCTACAATGACAACTTTTACTCGCTTGCTTGTGTAATGTACAGATATATTATTAGGTCAGCCATTCAATTCAGTATATTTTACTTTGTTTAGTTTCATTTAATTTTATTTTATGCTTGCCACAATTAATATTTGCATAAGCAACTAGACTTTTGGAATCATAATACAGGTACCTCAAAGCCTCTCCTAATCAATCATTTACTTTTGACATTACTGTCGCATCTTAAATTAACCCTGCTGTGATTCAACAGCATTGAAGGAATTAGTATGTACATTAAATTTTATTTTGTAATACGGCAGTGATGTCGGTGTCTGAAAATAATGTTATTTATTTGAAGTTTCACATTCCACACAAATCTCTACACTTATTTTCAACTGTCTTCATACTTAAATTTAAACGCATTTAACTTTTGCCAAATGTCTCTATAACGATTCTACATGAACATATACTGACTTTAAAAAAGACATAATTACATTTAAAATTTTAATACGAGCTTTAATTTATGAATAACCGTTGATAAACAAAATGCTAGGAATGTAAACCTTCACATATTTATGAAACACTTTATACCACTATGAGAATTAAAAAGACAGCTTTAAAGTGAATGTTAACCCAGCTATCAATAATTTCACCCATTGGGTTGCCGTTATCACTTCGAGATTGTTATGTATATTTAATTTACATTGTTTGTTAGGTTTTTAAATTCATTATATGCTATGGATAATTGTATTTTAGACTTGACCTTGTCCAAAATTAAGTTCACTATGTTCCTGACTAGAGACGTCGATGTCGATGTTGTTTTCACTTTGGTAAACAAATAATACATAGTTAAAATTTACATATGAGTGTGGGTTCAAATTTAGATTATTATCTAAGTCTGAGTCAAGCACATTATGTTTACCATGTTCTTTATTGTAATTTTAGTAACAGTCCTTATCTAATTATAACTTAGATTGTTCTATAAATTAACTTTTGTCCTACATCTTGGGTCTTCTTTCGTGTCTTTTTTTTTGGGGGGGGGGTATATAACCTTCTTCACTTGAGAAATTATTAATTCCTGCAATAACATCAGAAGCAGAAATCAGTCTTATTGTTGTGATCAGTATTTCATTTGGTTGGAATTTATGTATTCAAATTTAATTTTTCACTGGAAATACAAAATGCTCTTAACAATATTCCTGGACAGAAAGATTGATCTGGAATTATAGTGATTTCAGACATGGACATCTTGGATTATATTATTGTGATTGCATGGAAGACTTAGTATATCATCATACTCCAGGCTATTGATACATTAGTACATCAAAGCCTTCAACGCTGGATCTTAATTCGGACATTCTGAAACTTAATTAGAGCTTTATTCATTAGGAATGGTAACAGAACGTTGTGGACTATTTGGAATTTAATTCGCAATACTGTAACTTCATTTTAAAATTTAACTTTGTATTCAAGTGAGATAAATTTTTTGTTGAATTTTACAGAACTTGTTGGTTTAGATCTTAATAAAATAAAATGTCAGATACTAAATATTCATTATATATTTTTTTTATCCCATTTGATTCAGCTTTTCACACCTCTTGCACCAACAAGCGTATTCAATGTCATAGCTGAGCTCCTAATGATGATTTACCTGTAAGCCTAACCTGTAGTCTTGAATACCGACCCCGCCTGAATTTCATTCATTTATTAGATTGACCAGTTCAGAAGTGTACACACAGTTTGTCTATAGCAACCTGAGTTTCCGATGAAAGAAGGGTTGCAAATCTATACAAACCAAACACGATTTTGATGGTTAATGCTTTCTGGACCATTCTAAATGTATTGGATTACAATTAGACTAGGTTTCTTCGCTATATTGCTTCATATTCTTTTACGATATATAGTAAGTGAAAATGTGTATAAATAGGGATTTGATATGTATGTTTACAGTTGTGTTGTTAAAATCATTATATAAATTGAGAGGATATATTTATTTAAAATATGTATTGGAATTACCGTAGTGTTGATTGACTTATAGATTAATAGATTACTTTTGTGAACTCATTCAAAGACGTTCTGCATTGCATCACTGTGTTATATATCAGGACATTCAAGACAATTGAAATTCATTTGGAACATTCTATATTTTGTATTTGCGATGGGACATTTAAGATTATTTTAAATTTAATTAACATTATTGTGTTGTTTTTTTCTAATTTTCATTTTGTACTGAGCAAAAAATTGTTGCTTTTACTAAAATTGTTTATTTCACTTTCTTCTTGTTACACATTTTAATACCTACAGTCGTAACATTAGAAATATTTACTTTCTTGTCTACTTTTTCATCGTAGTTTTGGAGGATATTTTCTTGTATGTCCATAGTTTTGGTGATCGGATATATGGTCTTTAATATTTTATCATGATGGGGTTAGGGTTCAGTTGTGGGGATTTAACTTTTGCCAAATGCCTCTATAACGATTCTACACGAACATATACTGACTTTAAAAAAGATATAATTACATTTAAAATTTTAACACGAGTTTTAATTTATGAATAACCGTCGATAAACAAAACGCTAGGAAAGTAAACCTTTATATACTTATGAAACACTTTATACCACTATGAGAATTAAAAAGACGGTTTTAAAGTGAATGTTAACCCAGCTATCAATAATTTCCCCATTGGGTTGCCGTTATCACTTCGAGATTGTTATGTATATTTAATTTACATTGTTTGTTAGGGTTTTTAATTCATTATATGCTATAGATAATTGTATTTTAGACTTGATCTTGCCCAAAATCAAGTTAACTATGTTCCTGACTAGAGACGCTGATGTTTTTATTTTAGTAAACAAATAATACATAGTTAAAATTTCCCTATGAGTGTGGGTTAAATATTTGGATTATTATCTAAGTCTTAGTCAAGGACATTATGTTTACCATGTTCTTTATTATAATTTTAGTAACAGTCCTTGTCAAATTATAATTTAGATTGTTCTATAAATTAAATTTTGTCCTACATCTTGGGTCTTCTTTCGTGTCTTAGTGTTTTTTGTTTTTGTTTTTTTTTTATTATTTATTTTTATATATATAACGTTCTTAATATTTTATCATGATGGGATTAGAGTTCAGTTGTTGGGATACCAAGTTTGAGAGCGCTCATTCAAAAAATATAACCATAGTCTTTTTCGCTCGAATACCAGTGTAATATTGGTGTTGATATTTGGATGATTGGTGGTCGGGTTAAGCAACCAGATATGGTCTGTATTTGTTGTGATAGTTGGAGTTATGTGGCTGAGTATGGACTGCAAAAAAGTTTAATGCTAGTGGGAATATTATGTGGTTACGTATAGTTTGCAAAACATTTTATGGTAGGGTTGAGATATTATATGGAGATCTTTTGCTGGCGGCCATGATATTGTCTGTAAAAAGAGAAACTAAAAATATTATGGTAGGGTATTGTCAGTAATTTTTATTTCTTTTATAGGTAATATGATTCACTGGCTAGAAAGTATGTTTCTACTCTCTTAAGGAGAAGGCGTGTTTTCATGTGCCTGCATTAACTCTTCACAAGATAGCAAGATATATGTAGATTCATAACGATTAGATAAGAAAATACTTTCAAAATTCGTAATGCCAACTCTACTGGTACATACAACGATTCCGCGTGTTGTGACATCGTGTTCATTGCATCATCTGTGGGGGGGGGGGCCCGTACATTGGCCATTTAATTTGCGGCGGGAACACGTGAATCTCGTTTTAGATGGTATTAAACACAGTATGTTCCATTGGGCCTCGTTTATTGCAAATCAGACATTGAGTAACCGTTACAAAAAAAAAAGTAAATGCAGTTCTTGAACAAGCACCTATTGTACAGCTCAATCATCCTGATTTCCATGAAGAAATGCATTGTGAAAACGCTGCAATACTTTTGTTGTGAGAAGAATTTTACTTATAACTTAAGAAGAAATGTCTTCACCCATGGTTTTAGAGAGAGAGAGAGAGAGAGAGAGAGAGAGAGAGAGAGAGAGAGAGAGAGAGAGAGAGAGAGAGAGAGAGAGAGAGAGAGAGGAGTCACTTAAAAAGAAGGGAAGGCACACAAGAGGTGCGGAATCGACTGAAAGAGAAGACCAATTTCTGAGCTCTGGCGAACAAACTAATTTTATTGAATTAATTGGTATATAAAGTTACATTCTAGATATATAATTATATCTACATAAACTTTACATTTCAGATATATGTTGTTGTTGTTGTTGTTATAAGGTTTAACGCCATTTTTCAGCACAAGATAGGCTATACATGGCGGCCAGTATTAATGGTGGAGGAAGAACCCTGGAAAATCCCGGGAAGAACCACCGACCCATGAGAAGCTACTGGCGGGCTTTCTCACGTACCCACGTTAGCCGAGCCTGGACTCGAACTCACGCAGACAGAGGTGAGATGGCAGTGATCCGTAACGGTCAGCGCTTTAGACCACTCGGCCACTCGGGGCCCCCATTTCAGATATAAGAAATACATATAAAATTACAATATTCCTTCAACCTCACCAGCTTCATACATTTATGTAATTTCTACCTTTTAGAATATAATGCAAATAATCAAATATCGAATAAATTCAAGTTAGCCAAAATTATGTAAAAATTCAATATTTCAGACTAATACCGCAATCATTTAGTAGAAATGTATTTTACTGAATTTAATCTAAATTACAATAATATTAAACTCTATTACTTAAAGAATATTTTATTTCTAAATTAATTATTACTGAGCATGAAGTTGGTAGAGAAAATCTTATAAATATAGACAGTCGCTTACCTGTAAGAGAAGACTAATTTCTGAGCTCTGGCGAACGAACTAATTTGCACACTGCGGCGTCTCGATTTATACGCGATTTAGGATATATTCTCGAAACCAAATAAGGATATACGTTTTGCCGACTACGCGCCTTAGCTTTTCACCAGAATTTAAAGATCCACAGCTGTCTGTTTACTCTGGGTTTGTATACGTCATTAGATAAAAATCTGCTGCAACGGCTTTTTCCATGAAACACCTGAAATATTGCTGATATAACTCAACAGAAAAGAATTTGGTTTGCTCTACACACCTTGCTGCTGAGTCTAAATTTGCTGACTTAGAAGATAAGAAGAATGCTAGGGATTTTACAAATCTCACACAATAAGCACAATCTTTATTAAAATAATACATGCTTGTATTACAGGAAGAAAAAATTGCTTTCAATACAGTTTAGTGAAAAATTCAGTCCTAACACTTTCTGTGGAGCTCATTTTGTTTCCAAGCAGGTTTAAAAAATGCTGACTGATATGAGGAATTAACGCTAAAAATATAAATGAGATGAAACCTACATTTTCACAATTGTACTTTTTCTACCTTCTTCTGAAGGGCATTCGGTCCACACACAACTATTAGGGAGATCACATTACATATGATATAAAGACCTAGTATTTCATTTACTGAACAGCACAACCCCGGAAAGTTGTACACATTTACTCAAAAGTGATCTATTGCTAAGGTAGGTAGATTTTGACTAACTTTCGAATTCAATTATTCTGAGTATTTATACTTTGTTTCCGTGCGGCTTGTAGACTGACAGGTGGCAGTGAAGGGATGGGGGAGGAAAAGGGAGCTGAGATAAGTACAAATCGTCGTGTGGATAATGATAAACGGATAAAATGATTTTCAAATGAGTTTCTTTTGAGTGATCATGCACTTAAACATTTGCCAAAAATAGATTTTAATACATTCTTCTATATTGTTTATTGATAACGTTTGTATATAAAATATATACAAGCATACGTTTCAGGCAAGACTTTCGCGGGTGGTATTCAATATGCGTTGAAAAGGGGAATGCTTATGTATACTCCAGTCTTTTTCAAGTACAAAACTTGTGTACGCCAAAACAACTGAAATTTTCTCCACATATTTTACTTTTATTTTCTGGAACCCATTTTGTTGACAATAATTAATATTAGAAAATAATGAAGTAAATATATAAATAAAATTTAAATGTACGTTTTTATTATTACCATAAATATTACCAATAAAAGTAAAACTAATTATTGGAGAATAGCGAGGGTTACTTTTATTTTCCAATTAATGTATTCTCAGGCTCCTGCAATCGACAGCAATAAAATTGGACATCGTTCAGTGCAGTGTCATCTCCGTCTCCCTGTTCTCTCTCTATTTTGGTCCTTAGTCCGCAAATAGCAGAATTGAATGGACAACTGCCACTCCACTGTCCATATGAGCCGAATGGACTTTCACCATGATGGTCGGCTTTTTCAGACGTGGCTGTGTCTAACACTTCCTACGAGTCCAATGACTTACACAAAAACTGGACGTCATTGGCAGCAATAACATCCAGAACATCCTGTTATAATAATCATCAAAGTCATTATAATTATCATTATCATTCGACAACTACTACTAATATTAATAATAATAACAATAATAATAATAATAAGAAGAAGAAGAAGAAGAAGAAGAAATTGTCAATAGTTGTATGTGACACTTGTGAGACAAATCATAATTATATTGCGCCCACGGACTTGCATGGGAGTGACACGTGGGGGACAAATGATAATTATTTAGGCCATGGGTTTAATATTGGATGAGTTATGTGGTAACATTGCCCGACGAGGCTGACCTCAGTGGGGTGGGGGTTGACATAGTAACATTGTTATACGTCACTGATATAAGGAAATTGTATCGTTCCTACCTGGAAATAATCAGAACATGAAACTTTTTAACGAGTAATCAAACAAAAGCATGGAACTTATAAACAAATATAATTGATATATGGATCTATCGCCACGGATGATCAATGTTGTAGAATTTAAACAAAAATACTTTAAATGTATAATCTATCACCAAGGGTATCAAAGTATAGAATTTATACACACTATGAACAAGAACGATTCTGTCAACTAGGATGACCATAGTGTAGAATTTTTACAAAAACATGAATAATGTTTCATCCACAAGCAGGATACCTCTGTTATTGATTTTATATAGTGATACTGAATCAATGATTTCACTCAGTGATATTGCATACTGATTCAAAATTCAAACGTGTATATCACGGCGTCCTGTTGATCATGACGTATTTCTGGTTCCACAGCCCTTGTTGAATGGTCAAAGAGTCATCAAACAGAGTCAGCCACACCCAGTCTGCCGAAGGATGGAGAGCTGTTCTATTCCCTGCAGAGCTGTCGGTCCAGAAGCTTTAGACCCATATTGCGAGAAAGCTGACACCAGGAGCCAAACGCCACCATCGACAACAGCTTACGGGTTAGACGATACCCCACAGTTCTACGACTCCTCTTCAAAACTCAGCTAAATATATAGCGACCAGAGCCGTGTATTACACAAGACTCGGTTAAGTACGAATGCAATGATATAAGTTAGGCATGCGTGCACATAAATTTGCTTCGTTAATAAAAAATCATTTAATCCAAACTACTGTACGAGATTATTATAATCAGGTTCATACATTAATCTGTGTCCGACAAGAATAATTGCACTGAATTATAAGGGCTCGATCATTATTGGTCATTCCATGCATGCAATGTATAAATGAATTCCATTTGTCTGTCCAATTACTGAAATGGCTAACTTGAAACAAACATGATACAATGACGTTATGCGACATAGGTCTCTCTGTAAAATTTAGAATAAATACTGGAACATCCAATATATCAAACAATTCTATCACATAACACGGACGGCGTAAAACGAATGAAATATTATATTTCATATAGCTCCACAGCTAAAGATTGCTCCCGTAAAAGTTATTTGTGTTTGTAGTTTTAACAAACAATAGCTGCTTTCGGTTAGGCAGAGCCCGCTGCAAGATATTTTGCCTTACAGGCTTTTTGTTTGTCCATTAACCCGTTCGTAAAGTTTATAGCTTCCTGCCAAAATTCATTGTATATTGATAATAGTCAGACTTGACTCTTTCAGCACTCTGGTTATGGTGAAATCCACGGCCAGATAGCTTAAGATAATCGGGTTTCTCACTTCAAGCACTTTGCTAGTGCAGCACTGGGTGAACCTAACTCAGTTTTCGAATTAGTCAAAGATAATAAACCCCTCTCGGGTAACGCCGTACGCGGCAACGAAACCCGAGTACATTTTCGTTCATATTTAATGCATTAACTTTAAGGACACACAATTTCGTGACACATGGGAATGGTATTGGGGGGACAAAAGTGGTTATAGGGACAAGAGGAAAGGTAATGTTAAAATGATGAAGGGAAAAAGGATAGATAGTTTATAGAGACAATGTTAGCGTTAATATTGTGATTGCTACAGGCCTTTTCCCTTTTAAAAATTTATGGGGACGTACAATCTGATTAAAATCAGATCTCCACTGTCCCACGTAAAGATCTGACAGCGACCGCTAGGTTGTCGTGTTCAGTTATTACCATAATCGCTAATTTTATCAGCCAATCAGATGAAGTCATATCTTCGCGTTTGGGAGACTGGGCATTGCTGAAGAGCATCTGTGCCGAACGATTTGATATACTTCCAAATTTCTGAAAGCTGCATTTCCATTTGCTAACTCAAAGGTCACCAAAACATGACCCCGAAGCAGTCGATGTCAAATCTTCACCCAGGACAGTGAAGATCTGATTTTAATCGGATTGTGTGGACATATGGGAAATGCATTGTTAACATTGTTAGATACTATCCAACCATTTAGTACAAACCATACACACTACATATACAATCGAGCACATGCTTTTTGATTACTATCCTTCATTTATAGGTGTCTACGGGTATTAAACATGTAGAAAAAACGAGCTGAAAGTCTACGAGAATTTAACATGAAATAGTTATCAGTTACTTAGTTATCTTCTATAAAATGTTTATTTATATATTATATAATACTTACTTATCTAATATCCAACACCCCATACACACTATCCAAAACGCTTTGTGTAGTGTCGTTTTCTGATTACAATCCAATGCACCATATATACTATGCAGCAATTGCTTTTGATTCCAATCCTACTTCTTACAAACCAGCAATAAATTTTTGATTACTATCCAAACACACACATTACAATCGAGCACCCCTTTTTAGTTACCACCCAAACACACGCTTTACAATCCAGTACCCATTTTTCGAATACTATCTAACACACACCTTACAATCCATCACCCAACACACACCTTAAAATACAGCAACATCTGTTTGAATACTATCCCCTTACATAAACATACTATATAATCACACACAAGTAGGCACGAGTAGGAGTATTTATAGACACGCTACTATACCCTGATACAAACATACTATCCAAACATAAGAGATGGGTGAGAGTTTAAACTTTAGTTTTAAACAAATATATGCAAAAATACTGTTACGTATCGGCTCGTTCAAAAGTAACAAAAGAAAAGATTGAAGACAACAAGCTTTGTAAGTTTTAACAAAAATAATTTATTTCCCTAGAAAACACGGTGAAAAGGTGAAAATATGAAATAGGACTTACGGTTTGTGAAGAAAATCCAAACATTTATCCTAGTACTGAAAAAATACAAGTCCTCTCACTAAATAATTTTAACTGAATCCAGGTTCGAATCTTGATGACGTTCTAAGATGGAGGATGATGACGTCAGGTGAAGTCTTTACACAAATGTCCAGAATTTCACGTTGAACCACAATTTGTACTGTACTATTCCAATCTAGAATGAATTTCACTGAATGCCTTTGTCTTAAACCACTCGTGTAGTTCTCCAGGGAAAAATAAATTATTATTTAAAAAGTAGATGAACTCCTATAGCTGTCATCTATAACAAGACACATCTCGAGCTCTACAGATGTAAAGAAAAAATAAACTCTTGCCAGCACACGGAAAATAATACCTTCTTCTCAAGGTATAAGAACGACTCTGACTATTTCACAGGGACCTAAGTGTTTAAAAACCGAACTAATACGTCATTTCATGCACGCGCACGAAGAACGCGTGGTTATTTCATCATCTAACAATCGCAGTACACGATGTAATCACATATGCTTAGAAAATGACCTTGGCCACAACCAATCGTTTACGCCGGTTGTTTATCCAGTTGGCAATCTAAAATAATGCTTACGTAAGCCGAGAGTCATATTTACGTCTAAATAAACACGATGTTTCTTTCAAAAATATCAGATCCCGTGAGCATAATCATCACCATAATAATATACAATGATACAAAAATGGAATAAAAAGAATTCAAATTTTAACACACAAGTAATTAAATTACATGGTCGTAACAATACAAATATACAAAAATAAAAAACTGGCAATGATTCAAGGTTGACAACGTTGTAACGGAAGGTTTGAGCTCAAATCATTTAGTAGGGTGTCATTTTCCAACGATACACTATTTTTTTTAGCTGAAAAAAAAAAAATAGATAACCATAATGTTAACAAAGCCTCTTCTCTATTGACCTTTATTCTATTTCGACCTTCTACTGCGAGCATTGTGTACAGAAAGTAGCATTGTTTGAACATTCTTTCACAATAATAAATATAAACATCAAACATGGTAAAATACAGAAAAGTAGGGCACCTTTTCTCCCTTATTTGGAGGTATTAGAGGATAAAGAGAAATTAACATTAGGTTACCTTTTTTTCTTGAATTTCTGGATACAAGTGTAAATTCTATGTTAGAAATATTCATTGGCAATTTATTAATTCATCAGTTTCAAAAAGTATTGCTGTATTTATTATCGAATGACTGCAGTAACATTTGGTGTATGTCTCAAATTTAAGATATGTCAATTTTTTCTACACACGCCTGAAAACTATTGCAAACAATGTTACAAAATTCCCTAAACCACAGACGTGAGAACAGTAAAAAAATATACCTTGATCTATTGGCAGTGGAAATTAACTGACAAAAAATTAGGTTATACATTGGTTCATTTTTACTTAGACAAACCAAAACGTCTATTCTTACAGAGATTTTAACGTTATTCCCCCATTTAAGACATGCAGTGCAAGTCGTTACCTATATATTACTAAGATATAGATTTCTTCTACTGCAACATTTTGCGCACCATGATATATACTGAACTTTGATATTAATTATTTGTTCTCATTTTGAAACTGAAAAAAATGTCACTTAGATATTTTGACATCCACAAAGTGTGAAAATATT
>JAECUM010022514.1:0-52749 GCA_016617855.1 Megalonaias nervosa | reverse complement strand
AAAAAAAAAAAAAAAAAAAAACGCTGATCGTGTTAACAAGTATTGCAATCACATTAAAAAAATTAAATTTTACTGGTATTGACTTTCCCGTTGCAGAAAATCAAATACCAAAATTTGAAAAGCAAAATAATATCTCTGCTAACGTATTTGGTCTTGACAAGTATGAAAACGTCTATCCGAGATATATTTCTGAAACAGCCTCACAATCAACAATAAACCTGCTGTTTTATAAAAATCATTTTTTTATGGATCAAAATCTTTAACGGACTTGTTGGTACACAGTACAGCAAATATAAAAATAAGAAGTACTTCTGGTATCATTGTTTACACGGCTGCTCTAACAATAAAAAATTACAAAAGCAGCTACAATATTGTTCGGAAGTGCAGGGAATAACAATGCCAGACGAGGATGAAAAAAGTCTTCGGTTTGTCAACCATAAACATAATCTAAAAATTCCCTTCGTTATTTATATTGATTTCGAGTGTTTACTACAGCCTGTACTTGGCGGAGAAAATAATCCTAACCAATCAAGTACAAGAAAAACTCAAAACCTTGTTCCATCCGGAGTCGCGTACAAGAGAGTTTGTTGTGTTGATACGAGTTTATGCAAAACGATTGAAATATATCGCATTCACGGAAGTTTGGCTTCTCAAGTAGTTGATTAGCAAAGGTGATGATATATTTAAACGTTGAAGAAGAATCGTTCCAATGAGAAAACTGACAGCTCAACAAGAATATGATCACGAACAAGCAGAATTTTGTCATATTTGTGAACGGGCGTTTGATACAGGTGCATCGCCCGCACCTGGTAATAAAAAAGTACGTGATCATTGTCATTTGACAGGACAATATCGTGGAGCGGCTCACGACAAGTGTAATCTAAAGTTTGATGCTCCAGATTTTATTCCAGTTGTTCTTCACGATTTCCGAGGATATGACTGTCATATTATCGTAGAAGCTTTTGGCGATCCTGAAATAAGTCTCGTTTAAAACTCGATAACGTAATCAAGTGCATCCCAATAAGTTTGAAAAGTATATGTCGGTTATTTTAGGTAAGTTGCGTTTTATCGACAGTCTACAGTTTACATTAGTATCTTTAGAAGATCTTGTAATAAATGCTGTTAGCGCTGGAGCGAGCTTTATAATCTGCATGATTGTTTTGGCGCTAAAGCTAGCTTGTTAACAAAAAAGGAGTATTTCCATATGAGTATCTCGACGATTGGAGTAAATTTGATGAAACTTCTTTGCCTGACAAAGATAAATTTTATTCGCAGCCAGAAAACAAAAATATAAATGCTGACGAGTACAAATATGCGCAAGATATTTGGAAAGAATTTGATTGCAAGACATTTGGCGATTATCATGATTTGAATTTAAAACTGATATATTATTGTTAGCTGATGTATTTGAGAGTTTCGAAAAGTGAGCTATAACAATTATGGACTAGATCCTTGTTGGTATTACTCTGCTCCTGGGTTATCGTGGGATGCTCTGTTAAAGTTTAGTAAGGTAGAGTTAGAATTACTAACAGATGCTAACATGTTTAACTTTATCGGAGAAGGTATCAAGGAGAGCTGTAGCAAAAACTGATTTCGGAAAAAAAACTTCTTTAAACTTATGAATAACTCCGTCTTTGGAAAAACGATAGAAAATATTAGAAAGTGAGTAAACATTAAACTCGTCAATGATATCAACCGCCGAAAAAAACTTGTGTCAGACGATGATTTTGTCAGCATGAAAATTTTTAATGAGAATAATGTCGCGATACAACGAAGAAAAACAAATTTGAAACCGAATAAGCCGATTTACGTTGGAGCTGCCGTGCTAGATTTATCAAAATGGCTCATGTACAATTTTATTATAATTTTGTTAAGATGCAGTGGCCGTCAAGTAAACTATTATTTACCGATACTGACTCTTGTTTATGAAATAGAGACCGAGGACGTCTATCAGTATATCTTTGATAACCGACATTTGTTTGATCTTTCCGATTTCCCTCCCGATAGTAAATTTCATGATGATACAAATAAAAAGGTTATTGGTAAATTTAAGGATGAAATGAATTCGCTCATTATCAACTATTTTATTGGATTGCGCAGTAAAATGTACGCCGTGTTGCTAGACAATAATAAAATAACAAAAAAAGCAAAAGGTTTACCTCGCGATTTTCTTAAAAATTTTATAGGGTTTGATGATCATAAGTATGCACTTGATGGAGGTGTTAGTTTTGTGCGATCATTGGCTATTCGAAGAAATTACCATAAACTTGAAACAGATGTTATCATCAAACGTGGATTAAGTAATTTTGATGACAAACGTTATTGCGAAAACGGAATAGATACGTTTGCACTTGGGTAATGTCGTTCCGACGATAAATCTATATTTGATATTATCTTTTCATCTGACGAAGTCGTTGACGATAAATCTAACAATAAGTCTGTACTTGACATTATATTCTCCTCGGCATGAAATTTTATCTAAACTTTACAAATTATCCTCGAAAATATAACAGTGGCAAATAGCAACAATAGCAAGATCAAATATCTAATGATAGACGGTAAACAGTTGACAGTTGAAATTAACATTGAAACTTCAGGAATATGTTTCAATGGACGTGACTGGCTAAAACTTTCACTTCTCAGATGTGGCAACAGCGATATTTCAATTATCTTGAGAAATTAAGCCAGGAATTGTCAGCAGGATTTAATAACTTTCATGATCCAATCAGTCAACAAAGATATACTAAACTTACCGTTGATCTTGATCGGTCAAAAGTATTTTCTATTGACAAAAATATCCTCTTAATAAACTAGAAATGAAAGATTTATTTGAGTGTCGTCGTTGTGTACGCGGCAGAATAAAGTTCTTTCTTTACCATCGTGATGATAAAATATGTCTGATATCCACAGTTGAAATACTGATAATAGGTGATGAAGTTGTATAACAATAAATTTTGTCTAAATTTTAGAAATAATCTGACAAATAAAATTTTATCTAACAAAATAAAATAATCTCAAACAGCTGCTTTGCCGAAGGGTGTGGTCGGAGTGGGTTTAAAAAATACGTCTTTGTATTTGTTTGGAGAAAAATGGGGTCTCTGGGTCAGAGAAAAATAGGGTCTCTGGATTAGAGAAATAGGGTCTCTGAGCCAGAACCCTCAATATCACGTACTACTGTATTTTATGTAACTTCTGGTAAAAGATTTTATTTAATGTTCATAATTTTTATTCATGATCGTAAACTGTATAGAATATTTTTTGTGTTATAAGTTGTGTGCGTAATTTGGCTCCGTTAAACACTCAAATTACGTAAGATCTATAAATAGTTGTTTGCGTACGTGTTGACAATTAACAATAATAATCTTGATAATAAGACTTAATATGATGTCTATGGCGCATTTTCTCAGTGATTGATGGGATATCGATGTTCCAAGAAGAATTTTGTGGATTCCCATTGGTTGTGCGAGGTCATGCAGAATATTCGTAACTTGTCGTAAATCAATATTGTATGTTGTCACATGGGATCTATAGCGAACTACAGTCGCAATATACGGTGCATATAAGGAGAAAATTAGGCATTCAGTTTCGTTCCGATTTCTAGAGTCATTCACACTTTTAGTGTTCCTGTTGCAAGTCTGCAGATGTATTTTATGCTGTACTTAGATATTTTTCGAGAGGAAAAAACATTTGTTTGGCCTGTTCAGTAGTGATAGAAAGTGCTCATTATTTGGACTCTAAAATTATTCTGGAACTGTTATAAATTATTCCAAGGAATTCTGGACAACGCCATCTTGACGACGTCACGGTTCTTGGAGGACTAGTTCATATCCGGTATTGAAAATTATAAGGAACTGTTCATTCGTTTAGGACTTTCATAAACCTTTATAACAGCTAATTTGGATTCGCTTCATTATACTGTTACTTCCTCTCACATTTTTCATTTATTACTTTAATAATTAAATTGTTTGTAAGTTTTACAACACTTGTTGGTTTTGCTTCTTTGCTGTTACTTAAGTTTGTGACCGTAGAGTCGTAACAGATGGGATGATGTCCATGATAAAACTACGGATTTCATAAATTGCGACAACACGGTTTAACTTAGCAGCGTGATTGTACAGCTGAGTAATTGGTTATATTTTTCTTTGAAAATATTCAGTGAGGGTAATTAACACAATCTCAAATGTTTTACGAGAGATCATCATCATCATCATCATCATCTAGGCCACAAACTAAATAGTTAACACAATCTCCCTTGTGGCTCTCATTACAATACATTTTCAACAATGAGGCAGTTAATACATGAAGCTTATAGGTTAATAACTCGACATTTTTTCTGGCAAGGCCGACACAGCAGGAAAATTTAGCACTATTTATTAGTCAATAGGTAATACAGATACCACCGCAAAGTCCAGTACTATAAAATCGACTCCCTGTTCCGTCCTAGAAAGAATCTCGCCTGAAAGTCTACGAGACATAGTTCCGCAAGACCGCTCCGGTGGCCTAGTGGTTAGAGCGTCCGCCTCGGATGCGGGAGGTCGTGGGTTCGATCCTCGGTCGAGTCATACCAAAGACTTACAAAAATGGTACTAACAGCTGCCTCGCTTGGCGCTCAGCATTAAGAGGTTAGTGTTAGGACTGGTCGGCCTGATGTCAGGATAATGTGACTGGGTGGGACATCATGCTACATGTCTGCGCTATGATGCCCCAGTGCTAGACATCACTATAAACTGTCACACTGCAGACATCGTAGCGATATGACTGAAAAATTGTTAAAGTTACGTTAAAAATCATAATCACATCACATCACATCACATGAAGCTTATAGGTTAATAACTCGACATTTTCCTGGCAAGGCCGACACAGCAGGAAAATTTAGCTTGATATATACGGCACTAGTCATTAGTCAATAGGTAATACAGATATCACCGCACAGTCCAGTACTATAAAATCGACTCCCTGTTCCGTCCTAGAAAGAATCTCGCCTGAAAGTCTACGAGACATAGTTCCGCAAGACACGATGATGCTAATTTTGATTCTTATAAATGTCGTTGGTATCATATATGGAAGGACCTATTACAGGGACGCGATCCCAAATGGGTATGGTGTGCCGAATATGTGTTACGGCATTACTGGGGGTATAATATGGGCAGCTGTTGGTCATTATGATCCAGAACATCATACCCACTCTAAGAATCCGTTCGCACTGGTAAGTAGCACATGTCATGTCTTCCAGAGTTATTGAAATGTCGTTGTGACGTGTCAAGAACTAAAGGTGGGTATGACTCTCATCCACAATTCGTGTTGGATTATTAACTTATCCATAAATCGTTCTTGATTATCAACCTTGTTAACATTTTAGTAATAACTGTAACAGTATGTTGCTACATTACTTTGGTTATTGTATGAATGCATTGCGTCGTTTTCTACATGTACTTGTAAGGCTGGTGTTCATGTTCAGTAAACATTTTGCAATCCACCAATAAAAGGTGTTGGAGAAGAGTTACAAATGCAAGCTTAATTGTGGGTTTTTTTTCTGTTATTAAGCTATTGCGGTAAGTAGTTCTTCTGAAACAATAGATTTCAAGCAGTTTCTTCAATGAGTCAGGAATTGGTGACGCAGTTCGTTTGAAAGACACATAAAATCGAACCTTCCATGCGTGGTTGTATATTAACCCCAACTGCTTCCCCAATAGTAAATAGTATGCCAACGTTCTTAACGTCCGTATCGAAAGCCAGAAAGATTAGTTGATAATGTTAATGTTTCCTATAATGTATGCCTATCAAAGTAAAGGTGTACGTGTATGTGCACAGCTTGCCTCCTTTCATTCACTTGCAAGCGATATTGACTACACATTAGGAAATTACTTTTATTTCTGTGATTTAATTATCTCACTTAGATAAAACAAAAAACGATCTTAAAAATGATAAAGAATACGTAAAAGACTGAAATAATAGTTTAGAAAAAAAAAAAAAAGCGCAGGAGAAAAAAAAGAAACACGTTTTACAGAGAAAGAAAAAATTAAAATGGCATGGAACACGCAGTAAACAACTGCCAGAAAGGTCAAGCGACTCTTTGAGTTTCCTTAATTGAATTTGAATTTGCTGCATGATTAATTCTTATCAATAGGAAAATAATACCGTTTAATACTTTGAATGTAAAGATAGGAGGAAAAGCTCTAACAGTTCCAAAAGATTATCTTCCTAAAAATTTCAGTAAAAATATCAAATATAATTGTGAACAATTAATTATTAATGCAGACACAATGTATTAGTAGTGAATAGGGGCACTAGGGCCCTCATCATGCCAAAGAAGGAAAATCAGCCTGGGGCACTATGGCCCCACGATTTATAGGCCCAAAACCACAGCCTGGGGCACTATAGCCCCAATGGAAATTTTGTATAGCGACTAGCACACGCTGGGCCTGTATAGCGCCAAGCGGAATGGAACAGGTAGGGTGACGTCACGGTACTGGTCATTGGCAACAATGTAGCAAGGTAGTACTGTGACGTCATGCCACCTGTGTTCGTGTTTTAGTAGAGTAGGTTTTATATATTCGTTTTTTTCCCATAGATTGATGAACATTAATCTATCCTACACAAATTTATAAAATTGACTAAACAAATTTTTTAGGGAAGAGAGAGAATAAATATCTACACAAATTATAAAATAGAATAAAAAATTTTTTTAGGCAAGAAAGAATTAATATCTTTTCGAGGCAATGAAGTGGCCCTGAAAAGGGCCGTTGTTTGTTATGTTAACACTATTCCGTTAACATAGAGGGCATCGCATAGGTCTTCTTCTCTTCCTCAAACTTCGTCTAACCTCTGGTTCATAAACCAGAACTCTCTTCAGATAGCCTTGTCTTTCCACATAAGTCCCTCTTTTCCAAATGCTTGTCGCGGTGATCCTAACGATTCTCCATGCTGATCTGACATACATGGGTAAGTCCGTACGGAAAAACAACGACGATACGAAAGTAGACGATTCAACGTTGGTCCACATCTTTTTGACGAGAACAGGTGAAGGGAATGAAGTGAATCGCGTTTTTTATAGTGGAAGACCGGATCGAAACGGATTGAAATTGTTCACCAATCCCAACACGCGCTACAAAATTCAGTCACTTCGCGGAGTCTGTCTTCCAATCCGAAGAGAGCTACCTGTGACGTCACATTCCCTATATAGGTGCGCTAGCGTCTGTGCGCAGTGAATCGATGCGGCATTGTTTTGTGAAACATGACGGAAACTAAGAATACAATGAATTGGGGTGCACCGGCTGTGGAGACGAAAAGCGATGGCATAGCAGTGGCTACCAAAGTTAACACAGCGCTACTTCCAGATGAGGTTGATTTCAACTGGGATTTAGTAGATTTTTCTCTTCTTCGCAAGAATTTGTTCCGGTACCAGTACCTTCGCCACTTTCTCCTTCTTTACCACACGTCGACGATTTTAAACAAAGACAGAAAGAAGAATTGGAGAAATTTTTACAGCAGCAGAAAGAGGCAGAACAAGCATTTCTCCTTGAACAGCAACAGCGAGAAGAAGAGGCAAGAAGGAAACGACAGGAAGAAGAAGCAGTAGATAAGAAACAAAGGCTTAGAGAGAAGGAGAACAGTGAAAGTCAAACGGTAACGGTACTTTTGGACATTTTGGCCGAGTTAAGAAGTCTGAAACAAATGTATCAGACGTCTTTATTACGACCTAAGAGAAAAAGACCTTCCCGAGCCAAACAGCCTAACCCTGTTACTACACCAAAGATACCACCCCTAGTGATTTCTACTAAATCATTGACAGGAATAAGTCCAGAAGTAGACCTTGGCCGTAGCAAAGGCTTAAGGCAGTTAAAGCGAATTGCTTCTCGTTCCTGAGTTTGTTATAAGGAAAAAAACAAACAACCAACGGTCCTTTTCAGGGCCACTCACTTCTTTCGAAAAGAGAGACTATTCATTTTGCCAAAATCAATTAAAACTCAAAATCCCTTGTTTAACCCTATGATGTACGTGTTGTGAGTGTATGAGTGTAGGTCCTTATTATTCTAAACAATCAAAACCAAGAGACACTTACGTTTTTTCAGTCTGGTCTATTCTGGTACAAATTTTTACAATTCAGTATCACAACATAACACAACACAACACTTTTAAAAAGTTCATAGACTTCTTCTGTGTCTTTTTTCTTTCACTCTCTCTGTTTTTTCAATTTCTTCACTTTTACACTTTTTTCCTCTTCTTCTTCTTCCTCACATTTTTCTCGTCTTCTTTTCTTTTCTGTCTTCTCTTTCTGAACGTGACGGGGTTCTTCCTTTGCCGAGGGCACCTCTTCTTCTTCTCTCTTCTCCTGCTCCTGTTGTTTCTTAGGGCACTCGGAAGACCAATGTCCTTTCTCTTTACAATGATAACAGGTATCTTGACTTTTGTCTCTTCTGACACTGGTCTTGCTTTTATGACCATCTGGACATTCTGTAGCCCAATGCCCTTTGTTCTGGCAGATATAGCAAGTATCTTGACTTTTATCTCGAAAGGAGGGAGAGTAGTTCGTCGGCTTGTCTGAAGAAAATTTTCGCATGACACCTCGCAAAGCTCTAATCAGAAGTTCGATCTGTGTGGGTTCTTCCATCGTGCTGATCGGCTTGAGAGTGAAATGAATACTGGAAGGGAAGTCACCAGCCCTTTATGCATACACTGGTCTGACATGGATATATAGGGGTCCATGGCGTTTCAAATGTAGTCATTTGACTTTATGCAGTCAAGATGAAACGATCGCATCATTTCGTAAAGAAAGGAGAAGAAAGTAAGAGGCAGAAACGTGATTTATCGCCTCGCACAGTAGCTGAAGTCTTGGCTCAAATTCATGCCAGCGATTTTGAAGATGAGATGAGTGAACCAGAATCTAAGCCCAGAGAGTCTACACTCAGTCAAAGTCCATCACTACCAGTAAACCCTGAAAATTACTACCACATTCGAGAGACGGACAAACGCTCTTCCAGAAAATTTAGAACTACGGCCTACACGTACGCGGTGAAGTTTAAAGATTTCAAGTCCGACGTACCGTTGGAGAAAGCAGAAGGGTTCATCATCGATGTGTGGGATTCTTTGTTAACCACACTGAAACGGCAATGTCAAGCCAAAGAAGACGATCGCTTGAGACTTTCTATTCATCACGACAATTTGAAGCCCCCCGTTTGGATCGAGTTTAGCAGCCCAGCAGAATTGACACCTTCCAAAGTCATCGACAAGATTCAACACGTACAACAATCCAACGACAAGTTTCACATCACCGACGGAAAAGCGACACTGTTCATGACCCACGTGTCTCTTCCCCAAGGGACGGGACGCAAAAAGGTGATCTTGGTAGACAATCATCGCAGCATCAAGCGCAGCATCGTTCAAATTAATAATCCTCAAGACCAGATGTGTTTAGTCCGCGCCATCGTGGTGGGACTAACGTATGCCGACAAGAACGACACGGCAGAATGGAAGAGAGCATGGAAAACTATTCGACGATCGGACTAAACCAAACAACAAAGAGAAGTAGAACTCCTGTTACAGCAAGCGGGGATATCCAAAGACACCCTATGGCATTCCTGAAATGCAAAAATTGCAGGACGTCTTGACTCCACGCTACACCTTGAAAGTGCACCCTCAAGAAGTGCGCGGACCTCTGTTGTTTCGAGGCAAAAATTTCCAAGACGGAAAATACATTCACGTCTATCATCACGATGAACATTTTGATACCATTACCAGTATTACTGCATTCCTGTCATACAGTTATTACTGTGAGAAATGTGACTATGGCTATAACAATCGAGAGCAACACAAGCATTGTGGATCGAAATGTGAGGGATGTTTAGCCTCTAAGCCCTGTCTGGACGAAGGACAAGAACGAGTGCATTGCCCAGCTTGTCAGCGCACGTTTGTCAGTCCAACTTGTTACTGACAACGTCTAAAGACGCAAGGTTCACAGCGGAAATGTGCTTGTCAACTCCTGAGATTGTGCCCTACTTGTGGACAAGGCATACGTACCAATTGTGCCAAGGCGCACGTATGTTCAGGAACGAAGCGATGTCACATTTGTCGCCAAATCGTGGACTTGGAACACCAATGCTACATTCAAAAATACCAATCCAAACATGAAGAAGAAGAAGATAATGACCAGAAGAAAGGCCATTTCATCTTTTTTGATTTCGAATGCATGCAAGAGACTGGCATTCACATTCCTAATTTCTGCCTGGCTCACCGAGCGTGCGAGAAGTGCATCCAAGAACCTATCTTGACTCATTGCCCTCACTGTAGCAAGATTCCTGGAGGACGTGAAAAAATCTTTCGGGGTCCGAACACGCTAGCCGATTTCGCCCAATGGATCTTAAACCCTATTGACGAAACGTGGAGCCAAGAGGACATCGAACGTTACGGAGATTGTCAGCGCTATGCCACGGTGATGGCTCACAATTTCTCGGGATACGACGGACAGTTTCTGTTGAGATACTATATGGAACAAAGTACCGAAAGTCCGAATGTGACCTAGAATGGAGCCAAAATCATTGCCATGCAAGTGGGTCAAGTGCAGTTTAAAGATTCGATGAGTTACTTGGCTATGCCTTTGAGTCGCATGCCTAAAACGTTTGGATTGACAGAAAGGGCCAAAGGCTATTTTCCACACTTTTTCAATACCGAAGCCACTCAACACGCCGTTCTATCTCATTTGCCTGAGGCTCACTACTACGGCCCCGACAACATGCGTACCGAACAACGAGAAGCTTTCTACGCTTGATACCAGACTCACGCTTCGGACCCCTTCGACTTTCAGGAAGAAATGTTAAAATATTGTCATTCCGACGTGGACATTTTACGGCGTTGCTGTGGAAAATTTCGAGAACTGTTCATGGAACACGGTGGGATCGACCCTTTGAAAGAAGCCTGCACCATTGCCAAAGCGTGTTCCTTAGTGTACCGCCAATGATTCATGCCCGAAAACACCCTGGCTGTCATCAGTCCTCAAACAACCAATTTTGTCAACGCCAATATTCGGTCAAAGCCCTACGCTGGTTACATTACTTGTGTGACAAGGAAGACAAATGGATCCAACACGCTCGCAACGGAGGAGGCGAAAAGACCATCGGAAGGTATTCGGTAGATGGCTGGGACTTAGAAACCCCCAGATCGTGTACGAGTTTAACGGGTGCTTATTTCACGGATGTCCCATCTGCTACCCTCAACGTTACACTAAAAATCAGCTTTTACAACGGACCATGGAAGACTTGTACCAGACCACTTGTCAGCGATGCTTGAAGTTAGAAGAGCAAGGATACCAAGTGATAGAAATGTGGGAACAGGAGTACGATCAGCGATTGAAAACCGATCCCGAGTTTATGCGCATCGTGGAAAGTTACAAGCTGGTGGACCCACTAAACCCAAGGGACAGTTTGTACGGAGGACGAACGAATGCTACATGTTTGCTGTACCAAGCCGACGAAGAGAAAGGAGAGGAAATCAAATACTTGGACGTGTGTTCTCTGTATCCGTACGTATGCAAATATTGTCACTTTCCCACAGGACACCCACAATTGCTGACGGAACACATCGACGTGGACAATATTCGACAATACGAAGGATTGATCAAATGTAAAGTCTTGCCTGCCACGTACTTGTACCATCCCGTTTGACCACATCATTGCCAAGGAAAACTGATGTTTTCCTTGTGCCGTACTTGTGCCGAAACGTGCAACCAAGACCAACCTTGTCACCACACTCAGGAAGAACGCGCCTTGACGGGAACGTGGGTCAGCGTGGAATTGTTTAAAGCTCTGGACTTAGGATACCAACGTACGAAGTGTACGAAATTTACCACTTTCCCAAGACAGAAAAATACCACAAGGGCGACGAGACTCAAAAAGGTATTTTTGCAGACTACGTGAATGCCTTTTTGAAATTGAAACAAGAAGCTAGCGGCTATCCTTCCTGCTGTCACATTCCCGAAGACCAAAAGAAATTCAAAGAGAAATACTGGGAGCAGGAAGGCATCACTTTAGGCCACGTCGAGAAAAACGAAGGAAGGCGATCGTTTGCCAAAGTGATGTTGAATTGTTTGTGGGGCAAAATGGCACAACGACCGTGCTTACCCAAGACTGAGTATTTGACAGAACCTTCCCGCTACTTTCAGATGATTCACGACAAAACCAAATACATGAAACACGTGGACGTCCTTCGTGAGGACTTGATCTTAGTCAATTACGAAGAAGAACTGGATTTTGTAGAAGCCGACAAATTTGGAAATGTCATCATTGCGGCTTACGTGACAGCCCATGCTCGCTTAAAACTGTACGAAGCTTTAGAACTGTTAGGAGATCGTGTGCTGTATTTTGACACGGACAGTTGCATCTACAGCGATCGTCTGGGTCAACCTCACCCTGACATCGAAGGAGACCGTTTATTAGCCTGGACGGACGCGCATCCCGATGACAAGATTCTCAGTTTTGCAAGTGGCGGTCCCAAAAATTACGGCTACGAATACCGTAACCCACAAGAAGAAGTGTACACCGAGTGTAAAGTGAAAAGATTGACCCTCAATTATCGCACCAGTCGACTGGTAAACTTTGGCGTCTTGAAAGAAACCTTACAGTCATGAGAGGATGGAAATTTTAAAGTAACCACCCACGAACCGCACAAGATTGTATGTTTACTCACACACCAAATCGTTAGCCGGCGGTTGGAAAAAGTCTATCAAATCGTGTACCAGAAGCGAGTACGGCTTCCCAATCACTTTACTTTACCGTACGGTCACACTGATATTGGCTAACATATAAAAAGGGACAACATTCAAGACTGATAGTTCATTGTCACCACAAACGCCAAGCGAGAAAAAATTAATCCTTTCAAACAGCAAGTATCAAGCAAGAGTAAACTCGAGTACGATGCTGTGCCTTGCGATGGTAGGGATGCCGTACGCTATGACCTTAGCGATTCAGTACCACATCATCATGGGAACTTTGCTATAACTACTACTACCATACCTACCATGGAAAGTGATGATGTGCGTGTCAAACTTGATGGATGCGAAAGCTATGCCACTCGTTATCGCACACTTTTTCACTTTACTGGTTTTCATGGTGGATGTCATCCTAATGAAACCATGAGACTACCGCCCTACGGATGTCATCTAAAACTGAGCAGGCTCCTGCATATTTCACCGTACCCTCATCGAAATAAACCTGTGAAAGACGAATATTCATTCCCTGTGTGATTGCCAGAATGCTGTGACTTTGAAAGTCGGATCCAAACCTTCCAAGGAAAATGGCCAAAATATCTGGGAGGACCTACCCCCGAAGAATTAGATAGAGCTGGATTTATCTACTTGGGCTAAGGGGATAAAGTCAACTGCTTCAGTTGCGGTGCGTCACTTCACGCATGGGAGAAGAAAGATTCCGCTTACCTGGAACATGCTCGATGGTCTCCAGATTCTCACTACCTACCTTTAGTGGGACCTCGTCATTGAAGTGGGCCTACCATGTCGTGTAAGAAAAAAGCTACGGGGCTAGGAGTCAAACATTGGACGACCCCTAGACAAGTATTTAAACCCCATGTAAAACATAATCTTCAAACATTACCAAACGAATTGCAAGAGAAGATCCACAAGGACATTTGGCAGGGACTTGCCAGAGGCAAATCTCAATTAGTGACTGTAGAACTTTTGTGTCGAGAAATTCACAAGAGGAAATTGACCAAAGTCAACAAACAAGTCCGATTTCTCTGGATCAAGGGTGCGTTCGTTCTGCTATTTCGCTTTAGGCCATTTACATTTGAAGATTTTATTGACATTCTTGACCGTTTCCTGGAATGGCAGTGGTCAGAAATTACTCACTACGTTCATTACTTTCGCTCTAGGAGAAGTGATTGAGGTAAGAGAAAAGAGGTATAAAAACGGACTACCATGCCACGACCTTTATCATTCGTGATACAACAGATTCCGTGGAAGGAAATCAATGACACTATTGAAACGGTAGAGGATTACGATTGTCTATTACGAGAACTGTGTCCATTGAATTGGGGTCGACGTGTAGTGTGTGTCTTAGTGACTTGCTCTTGGGGATTTCGTTTAGCAGCCGATTCCTTGTGGACTCTTTACGAACAGTACCTACCACTCCAAAAAACATAAAAGTGGTCCCTTTAAATGTACACGAGAGACTCATTCTGCTCAAAGCTTTGCGCTTTCATCTTGATACTTCTCAACCTCTACAAGAAAACAAGATTCGTCAACTTTTATGCACTGAAGATGTGTACGACGACGTGTGTGTAGCTTGTGACTTACACCCTCACTGGAAAGATGTACGTGACTGGAAAAGTTGGGGGTTTGAGGCATGGATAAAAGAAGTGGCACACTATGCCCAAGATTTGTAATCCTAAAAAATTAAAACGTTCCGTGAGAAAAGTAACTTTTAAACCAGTGTTAGTGACAGTGCCAGAAGAAGAAGAAGAAGAAGAAGTCGTGACCGAAGAAAACCACTCTCTTCAGGACAGAACCGTGATCGACATTCCTGAAAGACCATTCCGGGAGGACTCTTGTGTGATTGTGCCAAGGAGTGTAGAGACTCTCAGAACATTACACAGTACCCATACGATTTCACCTCTTGATCATCACAAATGTTATACAGAGACTTGTTTATATTCCACTATGATCGTTTTGATGTTTCTTTTATTCATGTACTTAGCCATTTGGCTTTTATGTATTTTTGTCTTTCGTGTTGTTCACAATTAAAGATTGCAATAAACGTGTCCTGAAAAAAGTATAAAAAAAGTGACATTTCTTACACTACTATGGCTACCTCTACTGTCTCTGCTCCCTCTTCCTCCACTTTCAAAGTCATTGACGAACACGTAGATCGGACTAGTTGGGAAGCCTTGTATCTTCGCCATCCCTTTAACATGCTCATTGCCGGACCGAGCGGTTCAGGCAAAACCGAATTTGTCAAACGTTTGATCGAACATAAACATCATTTGATCGATCGTCCCCCTCATCGTGTGGTGTTACAAAGAGTGACAATCGGCGTACAGCCTTCTGCGAGAAAGTCAAGGCGATTCCATCGTCTTTGTGGAAGGCATTCCTGGCAAGGACGACGGGATCGTGTCTGACTCTAGTCAAACTCATTTGGCTATTTTTGACGACATGTTAGGAGAAGACGAAGAAGAAATTAAACTCTGGTTTACGTACAAAGGGCATCATCGTAATGCCAGTGTCATTTACATCACCCAAAATTTGTTTCAACAAAGTAAAGCCCATCGTACCATCAGTCTCAATGCTCATTACGTGGTGTTGTTTAAAAGCCCTAGAGATAAATCGCAAGTGCAAGTCTTAGCCAAACAGTTAGGGACGCCTTGGCTGACAAATGCGTACGACGCTGCCACTCAAACCCCACACGCTTATTTACTCGTGGATTTAAAACCCACCACTCCCGATTATTTGCGATTTTGTACCCATCTGTTTCACCCACTGGTGCCAGGACAGAGGGCCTGTCGTGTACACGTCCACTTCGTCGACTTAATCACAATCACCAAAAGAAATCTATAAAAACCTCGGTCACTTTGACTCTGTCTCACACATCGTCAACATGACGTCCCTTCAGTCTCATCTTCCCATTAAATTGATTCGTGCCTTGTACGGTATCAGTCGCAAAAAAAATCCACAAATACTTGCTCGTGTCTTAGAAGCTAGTCTCAAAGAAGTCTTACGATGGTTTACGGTGACAGCACGTCAATTACGGCAAGGCATCATTCAGATTCCACATCAAACCAAACATTTTCTTGAGAGAAACAAAGACGCCTTGACGCAACTGGCCGATCCACTCAAACCAAAAAGCAAATCATTTTGAAACCTGGAGGTAGCGGTTCTCTAGGAGGTGTCATCAGTCGTTCCCTCTTAAAATGGGATCCTAATGCTCCCAAAGTCGTGCCCAGAAGAAAAAAAAAAAGAGCAACGGTGTCAAGACCAGGTCACAACCTCAGAAAAAGAAAAAGAAAAGTCCACAGAAAACAGCTTCTACTCGCAAGAGAGTGTCACCAACAACTTCTCCTCCAGCGGTGACACCCTCTTCCTCTTTAGCGGCTGTGGCCGCTGCTCACAAAGTACCTGCTACAAAAATCAAAGTCCAAGAGAGAACGGGTGTGTTACAGAGTTTACTGGATTTGTCCAAGCAAGAACTGTCCCGATTTAGTCCGTTGCGAACTCCTCCACGACGTGTGTTGCCTGTCATCAAGTTGATACGACATAAAGACAATCAGTGGCGACGCATTCCAGTATAAAAAAGACCTGAGGTAAACAATACGGATCAGTGTTTTGTGCTGCTGCACGCCCAAAGATGTCCCCTCCAAGAAGTGTAAACCGTTACCATCGTCATTCTTCTTCGGTCCAAAAAGGAAAAGGAAAACGAAAAAGACAGTGCCGTCATCCTAAAAAGCGCTTAGTCAAACATCGGCGACACTCTCTGAAAAGACACACTTGTCGAAAGAAAAGGAGAAGCCACCAAAAGGGAGGTTTCTTTGGCCCTTTCCTTGAATTCGATAAGATAGCCGATAAGTTTGTCACAAGGGTAAAGGACAGGCTCCAAAAACAATAAGATAAAAAGACGCATGTCGAGCAATGGATGTCAGTGTATTTTTTGTGCACCAAAAGATGTCACCTCATCGTCGTTTTCCTGTCCAGAAAGGAAAAAGAAAAAGACAGTCTCGTCATGCAAAAAACCGCTTAGCCAAACATCAACGTCACCCCCAGAAAAGACACACTCGTCCAAAGAAAAGAAGAAGTCACCAAAGAGGAGGAAACTTTCCCAGGGAGTGGATAGTTCAGATACTCAATGCAGCTAAGTACGGCATGAAAAAAAATAAGATAAACGGACGCATGTGAAACCATGGACTTTAGTGTATGTTGTGCACCAAAAGATGTCACCTCATCGTCGTTCTCCTGTCCAGAAAGGAAAAAGAAAAAGACAGTCTCGTCATGCGAAAAAACGCTTAGCCAAACATCGACGTCACCCCCAGAAAAGACACACTCGTCCAAAGAAAAAGAGGAGCCGCCAAAGAGGAGGATTCTTTGCGATTTTGGAAAACACATCGTCACCTTCATGACGAAGCGATAGTCCTCCAAAAAAGGATAAAAGGCCGTGTGACAAGTCATCGACGTTAGTGTATTTTTGGTGTGTGTCCCGGAATCAACAAACAAAGATGTCACCCAAAAAAAGACATTCCTCTTCTACCCCCAAAGGAAAGAAAAGGAAAGGACTGCCTCCTCGTTTAGTCAAACACTGGGACATGTTGTCTGTCCTGTCCAAAGCTCCTCCACCCATGCGAAAACAACTCATTCAAACTGCCTCCAAAGATGTCATCGATACGGTGAGCGAATGTTGTCTGAACGTCTTGAAAGGCACAATACCTTTGACTAAACATCAGAAAAATTGCTTAGCCAAACATCGACACGTTCTTCGCCAAATGGTCCAAAAGAAAATACCCATTCGTCAAAAGAAAAAGATGTTGGTGCAACGCGGAGGATTTTTACCCCTGTTAGGACTTATTACCAATATAGCGAAACCTATACTGAGTGCAATGGGACATATTATACCCGCCCTAATTCCAAGATAAAAGACCAAGAAGATAAAAGGAGGACACTGGAGTCAAAAGATCTCAGACGTGATCCTTGAAATCTGATGGAAGGACGAAAACTGACTTTAGTCCCTTACAAACGATGGATGGAATACCATCGTTGGCAAGAACAACGAACCCCACATTTACCTCTCAATCCTCATTTGACCGAGATGTCCCTGTTACAACATGAACTGCAATCGTTGATAGATCGCAGCGATTTGTCAGAAACGGAAAAATCTCAACGGTACGGTCAATTGTTGCAACGACTGCAACTCTTTCATCAAAAAGCTTTAGACGAAACAGCTCAACCCACTCTGAAAGATTTTAAGGCCTTGATGAAACGTTCACCACCACTACCACCACAACCACTACCACTCCCAGTGGTCAAGACAGAGTCAGCCCCACGGTTGCCTGAGGAAGAAGAGGCAAGAGAAGTCTTTCAAACACCTTCAGCAGCTCCCATCCCTAGTAAGATTTCAGCGTCCTTGTTGACCCCTTCCCCTACACCGCAACGAGAAGAACTTAAAGCTTGGGTTAAAAAGGTGATGTCCACTCCTCCTTCGACAGAAGTGAAAAAGAAAGAAGGGAAACCAGAAGTGAAAAAAGAAAAGAAGACCAAAGCCATCCCATTACCACCACCACTACCACCACCACTACCTTCCACTTCTACACCCGTGGCACATCGGACACGTAAAACCGTTTCTAAACCACCCCCTCGTCCTATTCAGAGTAGCATCAGTGAATAGTGGATCACTTATTAAAACATGGAAAAGGCGCTAGCCAGCATTTACTACGATCCATCCCATCCCGCAGGTTACGGAGGAGTTCAGAAATTGTATCGTGCTGCGAAAACTCGACTGAAAAGTGTCCGTTTACCTCATGTGCAACGATGGTTACAAGAACAAGCCACGTACACCTTACACAAACCCATTCGACGAAAATTTTCTAGAAGTCGCACCCAAGTAGAGGGTATCGATCACCAATGGCAAGCCGATTTAGCCGATGTCTCTCATTTAGCCATCTACAATCGTGGTTACAAATATTTGTTTTGTGTCATCGACGTCTTTTCCAAATTTACTTGGGTCGTACCATTGACTTAAAATCGAGCAGTGAGTTAGTGCTAGCCCTGCAACTGGTGTTGAAACAAAGCGGTCGTCACCCTCTTCGATGGCAAACTGACAAAGGCACCGAATTTCTAAACCAAGCTTTCCAAAAAGAATTGAAGAAACGTGACATTCATTTTTTCACCACCGAGAATCCCGAAACCAAAGCCAGCATCGTGGAACGTTTTCAACGCACCTTGAAAGAACGCATGTGGAAATATTTTACGCGTCAACACACTCTCAAGTACATCGACGTCTTGCCACACCTCATCCAATCGTACAATCAATCTTACCATCGGAGCATAGGGCGTGCCCCCCAAGAAGTGACTCTCGACAATGAAGTGACCGTCTTCGAGCGCCTGTTTGGTACATCCCCTACAGTGGCTGTCCCCAAGAAAGGTGGAGTGTTGGTATCAGGAGATTGGGTACGCATTGGCAAAACCAAACGCACTTTCGACAAAGGTTACTTACCCAATTGGACCACCGAATTGTTTCGTGTCACCGAACGTGTGCTTGGCCGTCATCCTCCCGTCTATAAATTAGAAGACATGAACGGAGAAGTGTTAAAAGGAACATTTTACTTGCCCGAGTTACAACGTGTGACCAAAAAAGAAGACGACGTGTACGAGATCGAAAGCATACTCGATCGAAGAACCCGAAAAGTAGGAAAGAAACGTGTCAAAGAAGTCAAAGTACGTTGGAAAGGATATCCTCCCAGTTTTGACTCTTGGATCGACGCTTCGCAACTCATCGACTATAAAAAGAAGTGACCATCATGCCCTTCAACACAGCCTCAGTTACTACAGTGACCACTCCGTCGCCCAGTTCTTCTCTGCAAGATCTACAAAAGCAACCCTTGTGGGTGTACTGAGGAGAACGTGTGCCTAAAACGCAAATCGTCTTTTTCTGCCAGATCTTTGTGGTGTATTGTGTCATCGGCGCTGCCATTGCCAATTTGAGTTTGCAACAAGGAGACAAACAATTGTGGACCATTTTACTGAGCAGTTGCATTGGTTACCTTCTTCCCAATCCGTCCCTGAAATATTCCTCTAATGGAAACAACAACAACAACGGGAGTCTTGTGTCCATCGTTAGTTCCAACAGTCACCCTAACCATCCTCTTTTAGACACTACTCTGACTACCAGTGACTCCTCGGACACTAGAACTGTGGAATTATGAACAACCAATTTTACTTAACGTTACCCAGTGACAGTTCCATGGAGGTGTTTCCCAATAACACTTTGTGCTGTTTCTCGGCAAGATTACCTCAAGCCATCCAATTGGATCACGAAGCCCATTGGGAAGTGGCTTTGGTGGAAATGATTCACCCTACACAAATCAAAAACATCGTCGAAAATCAAAACACTTTTACGGTAGAAGTTCATGACGAACAAGTGCAACAAGCCTTGGATGAACGTAGCAGTGTAGCTGACTCTATGAAATCACAAGACCCCAAAACTAGACGAACCACTTATCTGTTGAAAATTCCTGCGGGTTATTATTTTAGTGGTCAACATTTGGTGAACACCATTGCTGACAGGTTCAATTTCATGTTTGGTAAAGTCTTGGAGAAAGCCAGAAAAAGTGTCACGATTGAGTACCATAAAATATCTCATCGCCTACTCATCAAATTTTTAGAGGACAAAGTATTGACCATTACAATTTGTCCTGAATTGTATGACATTTTGGGTGGAGACCTCAAGATGATCAAGATTGCAAACGAAATACCAGCCGTGACCGGTAACTCAGATTTTGGGAGATATTTTAGATACCCTGTAGAAATGAACCAAGGACTAAATTTGATTTTTGTAAACTCCGATGTGGCGGAGTACAACGTAGTGGGTCACACCTCCGTACCGTTACTGCGTGTCATTCTTTTCAAAGTGGATTCTGCCACGGCTGCTGACGAGGAAGGTGGAAACATCTATCACGTTCACCGCGAATTTGAGCATCCTCACTATTTGCCCGTCAGTAAGTCTTATTTCGACACTGTCAACATTACTATAAAAGGAGATCTGGGACGAAATATTCCATTCACCAAAGGGAAAGTCACAGTGAAACTCCATTTTCGAAAACGATTACTCTAACTTTTTGTCAGTCATGTATCCTGTGTACCAAGGAGTCGCTCGACAGTGAGGACATGGTTTAGGTGATATGCTCAAATCGGCCTTTTGTACAGTTGTTCCCGTTTTGAAGCCGATGGTGACGCACGCCTTAAAAGATGCCACGTTGACGCAAGGTAAAGAATTTCTCCAAAATGTCATCATTGACAAACAAAACCCCAAAGAAGCTTTCTTGAGAGCAGGCAAAAATGTCTTGCTTCAAACGGGCAAAGACCTTTTGGGTCGGCGAGAAACTGCTATAAATGCCCTGGGCAATGCCGAGTCAGGCATTCCTGCTTCATTGACGCCGCAACAAGGACAAGGCAGAAAAAGACGACGAAAACACCCCTTCAGAGGACTTCACACCCCTAGAGCTAGAAAGTCTAAGAAAAGAAAAACCGTCCGAGAGTTAGACGTTTTTGATTATTTAAAAAAAAGAAGATGATGCACCGAGAGTCTTGTGCTTGTTCCAAGTCGGAACTGGATCTGTTTGCCATGCCACCCACCATGATGACGATGCAAGAATCCCAATGGGTCGAATTTCATCCCGTCTCCTCTTTGACGGATTCAGCTCCCATCGAGTTTGAAATCAAAGGACAGCCGGTAGATTATCTCGATCTGAATAGCAGTTACTTGTACCTGAAACTGAAAGTGATCAAAACTGACAACACCAATCCGGGAGCCGATGCCAGAGTAGCTCCCGTCAACAATTTCATGCATTCCTTGTTCAGCGAAGTGGATTTGTACTTGAATAACAAACTGGTCAGCAGCAGTATGGATACTTACCCTTACCAAGCGTACCTAGAAAATCTCTTGACGTACGGAAAAGAGGCCAAGAACACTTATCTGGATGCTTGCGTGGTATGGAAACCTGACACCGCAGGTGAAGACACGTTTAACGACACAGCCCTGACAGCCGATGACAATCCTCACAATGTGGGTTTTAACAACCGTCGAAGGAAAATCCTGCAAGGTTGTAGTTTAGAACTGATGGATCGTTTGCATTTGGACATGTGGTTGCAAGACAAGTATTTGCTGAACGGAGTGGATATTTGCCTGACACTCAATCGCAGCAGTGTCGCTTTCCATTTGATGGCTCATGCCAACGAGTACAAAACCATCATCCAAGAAGCCAGACTTTACGTGCGTCGTGTAGAAGTGTTACCTAAAGCGGGAAACGACATCAGTCAAACATTGAGCAGATCGACCGCCAAGTATACGACGTGTATAAGTGAAAACATTCACCATTGCTGCTGGACTCCGATCCAAGATCGAAGATCATCTGTTCCAAGGACAGTTACCCAAACGTGTAATCGTTGGCATCGTCAGTAATGCAGCCCTCAACGGAGCCCACGATCAAAATCCTTTCCAGTTTAAGCACTACAGAGTGTCCAAGATCGAAGTCAGTCGCGATGGCAAGACTTTGTGTACCAGACCCTTCGAACTTTGCCCAAAAGAATTACTTGAGATCGTACTTTTCCCTGTACGAAGCTACGGGGTAACTAGGAACCAACGCCAGTCACGGTATTTCTTACGAAAATTATGTCGGAGGTTACACTTTGTGGGCCTTTGATTTCACTCCAGACCAAGGCAGCGACGAGGGACATTTCCACCCTATAAAATCCGGTCAACTGCGTGTGGAACTTCAGTTTGCAGAAGCTCTCACTGAGACGGTGAACGTCATCCTGTATGCTGAATTCGATAATATCATAGAAATCAACAGTTTGAGAGAAGTTATTCTAGACTATTAGACACAATGGAAGACTCCTATCCCTCATTGAACAGTCTTTGGACATGGAATGGGAGGATAGCGTGAAAGCAGAACCCCAAGACCAAGACAAAGAGGACGAGGTAGTAGTCAAGTCCAGATGGCCAGAACAAGAACAAGATTTAGTGTCCTGTTTTGCTAAACACCTAGCGAATACAATTACGGAATTGAGTAAGAGAGATTGTTATGGATGTCAAAACGATCATCCCAGTCAAATTCAACACGATAAATGTCTGGGAATGAGTCAAGAAGAAAAATTGGACGAGTATCTGGACGAAGCTTGGAGTCTTATCTCAGAAGAAGCAGTGTTGCATGAGTGGTATAAAGGCTTGCGTGATCTTTCCTGCCCTCCATTGACTACTCTAGAGATCTATCGCATCGAAGCTCTCTTAGCCCAGAGTGCGGAGACAAGGCGAAGAAACGGCTACTTGACAGATCCTTTCAAACAAAAAGTCAGAACTCAATTGATGACTTATCATTACCTCTGAAAAAAAACCCCAACACAACAAAAATAGGATACCTGGGAACTTTATTACCTTTTGAACAATAGTTCGCACACTGCTTCTTGGAATCCTGTCGTGTGCGCTAAAAGATGAACTACCTAATCGCAAACCTCAAGACCATCAAGCTTATGTCATCAACACGGACGAAAGTCATCTTCCAGGAACTCACTGGGTTGCCGTCTACTTCCCTCACGAGAATTGTGTGGAATATTTTGATTCGTATGGATTACCCCCTTTGGAAGACGATATCATTGACTTTATGAGAAGAAATGCCCAGACGACCAGGCGACACGATTCAGTAATGTGAAATTACAAGGCACAGATTCCATGGTGTGTGGACAATATTGTGTGTATTTTCTTCATCAACTCAGTCTTGGATATCCTTTAGAACATTTAGTGACTTATTTTGATCGTCATTCTTCTAGAAACGATGAGAAAGTAGATCGATGGTTTTGTGACCATTATGGTTATCTTTTGTCTTTAGCTAGGAAAGGTAGTGTACATCAATGGCCTCATGACTTCCATCAATGGAAATCTCACATGATTTCACAACGTTGACAACCTTGTCAAAAATAATTTGTTTGATGTTACTTGTTACTTGTTACTTGTTAGTTGAATAAAAAAATGTTGTGTTTTGAAAAAAAAATGTGTCTGTGGTTTGTTTTCAAAAAAACATTGTGAATATATGCTCTTTGACTTCTCTCTATCTCTCACCATGACATTCGCTATCATAGCGTTCCGACACTAAAACCGAGTAGGGATGTTTTCTATCGCGTCCGCGTTTGAACCATATAAAGCGGGTTGTTCTCCAGTCTGACCATCCACTGTTGACTCGTCAACCTATGAACATGCCTTCCAGATTAGCCCAGCTGAACGAAGCTTACGTCAGTTTCCATCGTGTCAGGCTAGACCTGATACCGAAGCCTGAAGAGATAGAGAATGTCAGGATGTTATCCATAGCCCAAGACCTAATAGAAGAGGTCTTCAGAGAGGAAATTAAGAAAGAACAAGAAGAATGGACTGAGAAGTACAGACTTCAGAAGAAGCAGAGAGAAGAACAACAGCAGCAGCAACAACAGCAGCAGCAGCAGCAAGAACCAGACAGAGGTTTTGTGGACTGCCGTGTGGACTCCAAGGAATTCTCTTTCTCTTTCCGCAGAAGCAGACCGTATCGTATAGGAAAGCCTGCCGCCAGACGGGGACGCAATCTTAGACAGTAAAGAAAAAGATTGCCATTACTCCCGTTAACACAAAAAAAAAACAGCCCTTTTCAGGGCTGCCCAATACTCTCGAAAAGACATACTAATTCAATTTGCCAAAACTTTTAAAATTTTAAAAAATAAATAGAAGTGTGTCTATAAGCAATTCGTTTCTTTTGTCAGTAAAAAAAAAAAAAATCCACCCTTTGTTTTCTCTGTCTTGTCCAATCGTGCCTGTCTGTGTTTGTAAGTAAACAGTAAAAAAGTTGACGTGAGTGCTTCTTTCAGGTCCGCACGTTTGATGTGATGATAAATTTGGGGGCCAGGGGATGTTTACCTTCACGTCCGTGCTTCAAGTATATAAAGCGACTTAATCGTCAGTCTAGCTACCCATCGTTGACTCGTCAACATTAAAAATGAATAGTAGACTTGCTAAGCTTTTAGAACTCCAAATGCACCTGGAATATGCCAGGCGCCTTTTAGATGAACTGGCTATGGAGGCCATAGCGGAGGAAGAAAGAATTAAAGAGGAGGAAGAAATGAAAAAGAAGAGAACGAGGAAAGGATCCTGCCTCACCTCTTCATGAGACCTCAGTGTGAGGTGAAACCTGAGGTGAGGACGCCTCCACAACCAGTACGACCACCTCAACCACAGCCACAACCACAGCCGCAGCCACAACCGCTACCAGCACTACAACGACCGAGAGACGCTGTCCCTCAAATTGAAAATTGGGAGCAGGAGTTGGAGAGACAGCGGCAAGAGTGAGCCGCAGAGACCTCACCATCCCCGCGTCTGGCATAGGAGAAGACAGAGAGGAGAAGTCTTCACTATCCCAGAGACTGAAAACTGGAATGATGAGGCCACTCAAGCTCCCTCTGCATTCCCAACCACACGTGTCAATTGGGAACAAGATTGGAGTCGTCGTTGTGTGTGTGGTGCCCGCCCTGGGAGGTGCCAGCATTAACCAGGTGCAATTGGAGTTCAAGAAAACAACAGCCCTTCTCAGGGCTAACCAGATCTCTAGAAAAGAGAGACTATTCAATTTGCCAATTGGTGTGAATGTAGAGTAGTGTGATTATAAACACTCACTCCTTTATTGTTGTATGTGTGTGTGTGTGTGTGTGTGTGTGTGTGTGTGTGTGTGTGTGTGTGTGTGTGTGTGTGTGTGTGTGTGTGTGTGTGTGTGTGTGTGTGTGTGTGTGTGTTTGCATGCACGTTCGTTGGTGTGGATAGTATATAGGTGTGTGTTTTTCGTCTCTTCCTTCGTTGGTGAGGATAGTATATTTGTGTGTTTTATGCTTGCTCGTTCGTTGGTGAGGATAGTAAATAGGTGTGTGTTTTATGCTTGCTCGTTCGTTGGTGAGCATAGTAAATAGGTGTGTATTTTTCTTCTCTTCCATCGTTTGTGTGGATAGTATATTTTACTCGTTCGTTGGTGAGGGTAATATATCGTATGTGAAGTGAGTGTAAGCGATGTTTTCGTTCACGTCCGTGCTCCTCGGATATAAATCAGAGCGCTCGTCATTCGCGCCATTCTACACAGAACATAAAAATGATTGGCAACATGGACTTGTTCAACAAATTGAAAGACAGTTGGTACTGGATGATGGATGGAGCCTACGTGCTGGAAAGGCTTGAAAAGGAATGGAGGTTCCCAGGTAGCCTAGACTTGGCGAACAGTCTGAAAGCAGCTAAATATGAATTACAATGAATGATAGAAGAGGAAGTGGAGAAGTTGAGAGGCTTCATCCATCCTAAATATGTAAGAGTGGGAACCTTGAAGCAGGTTCTTGATATTGTTATCAAAGTCAGATGTTTTTTGGAATTCATATTCCATTTAACCGAGTGACCTTTTGTCAAAAAAGGCTTAGACAATTTAAAGAAAGGCGAAAATATCATGATAAAGGTAATGGAAGAAGAAGTGAGGAAAATAAAAGAGACCTGGAAAAAAGAAAGAAAGGACAAAGAAAACATCAAGAGAAAAGAAGAGTTTGAGAGAATAAATAGGAACTGGATGAAGGTACAGGAAAAGTTTAGAGCTCTGGGACATCATGACTGGATTCCAGACAAAGAAAAGAAGAAGAAGAAAGGAATTATTGAAAAAGTGAGAACGTGGTGGAAGAAATGGAGACAATAAAAGAAGAAGACAAAGGCCCTTTTCAGGGCCACTTCATATGCCTCGAAAAGATATTAATTCTTTCTTGCCTAAACAACATTTAAAACCCTTACTCTACTGAAACACGAACGCGCCTGATTCGTGTTTGTCTATAGCAATGACACAAGTGGCCTGACGTCACAGTACTACCTTGCTACATTGTTGCCAATGACCAGTACCGTGACGTCACCCTACCTGTTCCATTCCTCTTGGCGCTATACAGACCCAGCGTGTGCTAATACAAAATTCCCACTGAGGGCCAAAGTGCCCCAGGCTGATTTTTTGGGGTCTAAAAATCGTGGGCTTTAGTATCCCAGGCTGATTTTCCTTCTTTGGCATGATGAGGGCCAAAGTACCCCACTATATTACTGACAGTCTTTGTCTTTCACTGTGGCTTGTTACAATTCACAGCGGCTTGTTACAAATGAAATTAATGCTAATGTTGCATGGACGATAGTCTTTGTCTTTCACTGCGTCATGTTACATATGACATTAATGCTTGTAGTAGAGTGGGTCACCCTACGGACAAGGGGAATTTAGTGTTAAAACATGGGTGTTGTACCCTACGGACAAGGGGAATAAACATGGGTGGGATACTTACGGACAAGGGAAATTTAATTATACATAGCATATATCGACAATGGATTGGGAGTGTATAGGGACAAGAGGAAATTAACATAGCGACAAGGGGTTGGGACTGTGCTAGGGTCAATAGGAATTTAACATAGGGAATGTATATGGCGACAAATGTCTATGTCTATGTCTCTAATGTCCACTGTCTTTAACTCTGTTTCTAAATGATGTCTATGTTTCTATTTGCCGATCGTTTATTTCCAATAATGCTACAACTATTACTACTACTGCTGCTATTTCTTCTAATATACTACTGTTGCTATTTCTAATACTACTAGGACTGTATTGAAACCACTTAGAAATATTCAATGACGTAATGTGTGTGTGTGTGTGTGTGTGTGTGTGTGTGTGTGTGTGTGTAAGGGGCACTGTCAAAATCACATTGAATGTAAGGTGTTCCATGGTCGAGTTTAAGGATGAAATTATTGCAGTGTTACTTTGAAACGAAATCTATGAAAATCAAAAAAGTGCAATATTTTCCATATCTTGCATGGCACGAACAAAGGGATTATAATTACTGGACAATAAATAAGCAGCTTCAAGAATATATTTATAACGAAAGGAAAACAAAAATGCAATACACGTACTTGTGCGTTAAGTTCAGAAGTACATGCAGTAAGTGAAGTGAAGTAACTGTTTGGACTAATCTGATTAGGTGAAGATCTGACAGCGACCGCTTAGGGATTATGTTTTGGTGACCTCTGTTGTTACCATAATCGCTAATTTTATCAGCCAATCAGATGAAGTCTTATATCTTCGAGTTTGGGAGACTGGGCAGTATGGCTGAAGAGCATCAATGTGTGCCGAATGATTTGTATTCACTTTCTGATTTCTAAAAGCTGCAGTTCCATTCGCTTATTCATAGGTAAACATAACATAACCCCTAAGCGGTCACTGGCAGATCTTCACGTAGGGCAGTGGAGATCGAATTATAATCAGATTGCTCTCTGGACAAGCTGGTACCCGTATTCAAATCTATATCGTAACCTACAGAATCAAACCGGTTGCCGCTGGTTTGACATGTGAGTTTATCAATCACTTGGGCCGTAGTTAAGCATAGAAATCGAATAGTCAAGTCAGCAGAGTTTTATTTACAGAAGACTCCATTATTTTTTAATAATTGGTGACTAAGTTTGTTGTTTTTTATTGGTGATTGATCATTTTGCAATTTGTAATCCTATTTAAGACCAAGTACTGTTGTTACCCATCATTCAAACGTGGTCCTGAATATGCTGACGTGGCATTCGCCTTGAAAATTTTGTTTGAATACAATGAACCGTTTAAAATGGCTTGAATTCAAAGTACATCTTTCCCATTGTCGGTTATTGGAATATCTGAAACTGGATTCCAGTTACCTTTGCCCATTAAGATCTAGAACAAAATTATTGCTCAGTCTCAGATATTTCATTTTTATGTTCTTTTGTGTGATGCATGGAACTCACATTTTATTTGTTTGGTTTTTCTTATGATGAAATTTTTTCTTAAAATACAATTATCCATTTTTCCCCCTTTATGATCTGGTAAAATAATGTTTAAATATTTGTCGATAGTTAATTTGCACGCATCTTCCTATTCAGTTCATATGTTAAGATGCGGGTGAAAATAAAACTGATTTTAAATTAAATGATTGTAATTTTACGCTCAGGTCTCCAAAGTTCTCTTGAGGTTATTCTGGTATAAAGCAAAACTGAAAGAAGCAAAATATATTATGAGTAGGTATTTCTTAGAAGTAATAAAAATCATGAAGAAGCAAGGTTATGAAAACTGATCGGAATACGGAAGCACATAGATTTTATGCTATTCAGCAAATTAAACCTCAGATATGTGATTACAATGCTGAGAGAACCAAATCTCTTCAGAATCAAACACTATATATATATATATATATATATATATATATATATATATATATATACTATATATATATATATATATATATATATATATATATATATATATATATATATATATATATATATATATTCAATAGTGATACGTCGAGCACGCTCATTTCTGGTAACTAGTCTAACATCTTAATCAACAAGCCACCGCAGCTCTCTTGTGTGCGTAGAGAAATCTTAAACAATTTGCGTTTTCTTCATTTATTTCTTTCAGGAATCTGTGAACCACTAGGATCCCAGGTTTGCTCTAACCAAGCATTCTTCTGTGGATGTCAAGACCACGTATGTGTTGGATAATCATAGTTCACATTTACTGACCATGGATGTATTACTACGTGATAGCACAATCAATGACATTTATGGGTGGGGAGGGACTCAAATATAACAAAGATTGTAAAAATGCAGATCCATCTCTTTAGAATAAATATATCTTGAAACTTAAATAAACACGTGTTGTAACATGTTGTAAACTTTCTTCCCCACGACTATAATCATGTCGACTTCGTCTCTCTCGGCTATAGTCTCAACTCCGTCTCCAACTCTTGAAGACTTGGGACCAACAAGGACGGTACAATCTTTTTCCGTAGACCTCTCATCTCACACTACACTCAGCCGATCATCTAGATAACGGCTATTAAGTTTCTTCGGTCAAGCATTCGCTTACATCGAGATACCCATACGTTCTTCTGTGGTAAAACAATAATACAACAATTACTTCTTATACATACATCAATAAATTCCGTCGCATCAGTACATATTCCTAATCCCGTTATACTAAACAATATCACAATAACTAGACGCATTTCTTTACTTTACAACTCGTACAAAGTACGCAAATATTCAAAATATCCATGCTCTGATATATGCATACGTCCATAGTAACTAATCTTACATACTTTAACCATGTTTCCAAATTCACAATTCAGTCACGGGTAAATTCTAACATAATGCATTAATAAATACACTGGTTTACTACGAAGTAAGCTAATAGCGAATTGCAAAATTTATTTTGACCACAAGCTAACAATCTACATAATTCCGACTAGCATCTAATAATTTTCTACGTAAGGCTCAAGCCTATTTCTCAAATACACATGGAAATGAAACACTACAAAAGTAATTCTACATACTAAACGATCCTAGTAATTAAGTGCACATATTACAAATAATTACAATTATGATGCCGTAATATTCTGCAAAAATCGATCAAAAATCTTACTGAACTTTTCGAAGCTTTGTCTTTCCTTAGAATCTACCTCTGAGTTCTTCCGCAGATATAACAGTGGCTTCTTTCTCGGAGTAAACCCTAATGATCTACAATCCTTCCAGGCGAATACATAATTGCTCTTTACGATTTCGGAAGATATCATTCGGGTCTGAATTATAATCACGCCCTTTATCTCAATTTTGCTTGGATATCGCTGTGGACCAATTCAATCAAACTTAGAGGACAATGTCCCTCTCGCTGTCTGTCAACGTGGGGACGGATACGAACACGCCCCGTTCACCCCGTGGACTTTCCTTTTGATCCTTGAACTAACTTTTAAAATATATGTGTGATAACGGCAAGCCTTTGTTAAGTGACACGACCGGTCGCTTTTGCCGACTCAAGTTTCCGGTCTCTGGCTGATCATGGTAACGTTGAGTAAGAGTTCAACACTGATCCCTCGGCAATCTTTAGAGATCAAACACAAGGCCGTGGTAATAATCCCAAAACAGGTAGATTATAGCTTATACGTGACTTGAGCTGGTTGCTTAGCAAACGTGACAACAACATATCCAAGTATTCGAGTCACGTTCGATGTTTTCTTTTTCAGATGAATATATTTGCGTAAATTTCCATTTTTAGTATGCCATAGATGCTAACTGCTTCGAGAAGTTCCGCAACTGTTCCTTTATTGTCTTGATTTAGTAGTTTTCATCATACCACAACATCTCTTTTGGCCAATGGCGTCCATCCACTACTTTCTACAACAATGTGAACTGAAGAGGATTAACGATCTAACAAAGACGATCTAACATACAGCCGTAAACTAATAAATCACACACATAAAGGAAAAATTGGTGCATCTGTATTCAATCAAGTATGAATGTCTACATCTGACTGTGGATACTTCACAAAACTACAACGATATTTCATGTATATCAAATGGGATTTAATTTCTGGAGTCACATGATAAGCTTTCAAGCATTAAGTGTAAAAGAGTCACACAGGTTCTTATATATGAACATTAACAAAAGAGGGAGAGTGGGTGGTTCCTTTCAATACCGACATTTTAATTTTCCAATCCTCTCGACACATTCAGAAAAATACGATTACCAAAACAAGCAGTTAAACAGACTGGGTACATGATGTAGAGTCAATTTTAATTAACCGTGAGGAAACTCTATTTGATGTAATCACGATTTCCAGATATGTAAGGCTAATTTCTCTCTCGCCTAACTGGTCTGGACCTTTTAGCACGTGTGCCTGAATGAGAGACAACGAAACTGGGTCTGATTCCCGACCCCGACAGTTAGACTTTGTATCGCCTCCCATTACGCTAGAAAGGAACATTTTCATGCCCACTTGTGGCAGAAAAATTGTACATTAAATGCAAAACTGTTACAGTGCTAAAACTTTTACAAAAGAGAGACACCAAGGCCTATGCAAAACGCAAGGCAGTGCAAGACACCCAAACTTATGCTAAAAGCACACAATCTCGCTGATTGCACTCAATCAGATCCATGACCGCAAAACTGAACTCAGGGTAAAACTGCATTCTTTACCCCGAACAGATTCTTACAGTTTGCTAGCTCGCGCACGCTGTAGTTTGTGCGAACGAGTCGTGTGTACTCAGTATCCGAACACTTCCTACAGTTATATACGACAACTACACGAAACGCGATTTATGATGAAACAAGTCCATCTCGCGACGAAACCTTGCTAAGATCTGTCCACGAGAATGATAACACGAGATCGAGCATGACAGTCGTAGAAATAGGATTGACTCGCAAAAGAAAATACAATGTCATTGTTTCAGGATGTGGAGAAATATGAATAAAACAGACTGAATCATTTTGTTCGCTTAAGCTGCAGAAAGAGATAAATAAAACATATGGAACCATTTTGTTCTTTGAGACTTCAGAGAGCGAGCGTGAGAGATGAATAAAATATGGAACCGTTATGTTCTTTTAAGCTTTTGAGAGAGGGAGAGAGATGAATAACACATAAAACATTTTTAAACTGGAGAAAGAGATAAATAAACACGGAACAGCTTCCTGACAAAACTGTTTGTCATGTGATAATACTCTCTGACATGATTCTATTAGTACCCTGGTTAAGGTGCAATCCAGAGAGCATACAGTAATCGGTTTTCTCACTGCAAATACTTTGCTCTGTCAACATACCCGGGTGCATTTTAGTTCAATGCATAAATATTAAGTGTACACAATTTCGTGAGTGTACTACTTTACCCCATCCTCTTTTTGAGAGGGGTCAGTGTTCAGTAAAAGCTGCAGTGATAGCTACATTTTATTTCTTATGGAGCAAACGTTAAAAATGCAAAGCTAGAAAATTTTGGTCATGACCTCTGGGTCAGCGTCTGGAGGAGGTTATGAGATTTAGGTCATTGTGTGTGGGGAGATACGGGGTGGGCAATATAAACCATACATACCTTGGGAATTTAAAATGGTGTACAGTGGAATTAACTCTAAACAAACATACTGATATAGCAGGATCATATATTTTAGAGTCTTATATAGTATCCATTATTGAGGCAAAAGTATATATTTTATCATGTTATATAATTAATATTCACTGCTTGCTGAAAAAAAAAAGCCATAAGTTGCATTTATTGTATTATTGTTGCCTTTGATACATTTAGTCAGTTAGGCAACGTTGAGCCAGGATTACCTGTTTAAGTTGTTTTGTTCAATCTGAGAGATTAAACCACCCTCATTTCTGCTCATGTTGCTTTCTTCTAATTACAGGACAAGAAATAAGTAATTTTTCAATGGTTAGTTTACAAATTGTTATTATAAACAATACAGTATGAGCAGCACATTGGTGATAGAAGTCAGTCCAGCAGATTATTTCTGAAGTGTACTGATGATAGGATTGCAGTGAGGTCAGTAGTTTTATTTTCTACATTTATTATTCTGTCAATGCTAATGTTTGCTCCTGTAAAGGGTACAGTTTTTACTCATCTTAGGTTATTTTCAAATTGAGCGATAAGCTTTTAGGGATGTAATGTATGATCACCATAAATTGCTACTTGTGATATTGTCTTCGTGATATTGATCACTGCAAGGTAATAACTTGTGATGAAGGTTCACTTCAGGAATAAGATGGAGTGTAAATATTTACATTTATATGGTATTTAATTGCTTAGTGATCTAAACGTCTGCATAGTTGCTCAGAACAAAATGGTAGCAGAGGAAACTGGCGTTAATTTCTGATATATTTGATCACTCTTTCAATATTCAGACCCATACGTTGCAATGCCAAATGTATTTAAATGAACGCTAATTATTATTATTTTCAATTTCTTTGTTTGCCCAGAAGAGTATACGATCTTGTTTCAAGGAAAAAATATGACAGTGATCTGTATTAGTTTGGTAAGATACCTAGATTTATTTGAAGTAATACATGTTTGATATATCAGTTTTTTATGTATTATGTATATTTCTCTCTCAGGGGCCCCGAGTGGCCGAGTGGTCTAAAGCGCTGTCCGTTACGGATCACTGCCATCTTACCTCTGTCTGCGTTGGTTCGAGTCGAAGATTCGGCAAATGTGGATATGTGAGAAAGCTTGCCAGTAGCTTCTCGTGGGTCGGTGGTTCTTTCCGCGGATTTCCCGGTTTCTTCCTCCACCATTAATACTGGGCGCCATGTATAGCCTATCGTGTGCTGAAAAATGGCGTTAAGCCCCACAACAACAACAACAACAACATTTCTCTCTCAAATGTATGTGGTAGCGTGTTGATTTATATTCCAATGAAATGTATGTGGTAGCGTGTTGATTTATATTCCAATGAAACGTATGTTGTAGCGTGTTGATTTATTTTCCTATGAAACGTATGTTGTAGCGTGTTGATTTATATTCCAACGTATGTGGTAGCATGTTGATTTATATTCCAATGAAACGTATGTTGTAGCGGGTTGATTTATATTCCAATGAAACTTATGTTGTAGCGTGTTGATTTATTAAATTTTAGTTTATGCTCAACTTGAGGATCTTGAGTTAATGTAGGTACACATTGCCAGTGTTGCAATGGGGTTTGTCTGATAAAGACCATTGAAGAAGGAACTGCCACTGGTGGTGTGGTAAGATGATGTAATGTCAAATTATAAGGCTTAGTCAGTGGGTAACACTTGGATAGGGGTGTTGTTCATGCACCTTGAAACTGAGAGGCAGACCTGGGAATTATGCAAGAGACTGCTATTAGCCTCTTGCTGTCTTCATGGGGCTTGTTGAAGGGGGGGGGGACATGAGCAGAACTATTCCCATTGGTTGGCATTGGCAGCAGAATTCAAAGAGCCAACCAAATTAGATAATCTTACGTAACATTGCAGGATCATATAGAGTACCATGTGATCAGTCACTTCTCTGGTTTTTCAAATGTACAGACAATGAATGTAGAGTTTCACTTCTCTGGCTTTTCAAAGGTACAGACAATGGATTTTGAGTCTCTGCATCAAACTTTTCTTATGGATTTGTGCTGGTGGTCTGGTGGTTTTCCATATCGTGCAAACTGACTTTCTGTTCATCTTCCCGATGTGCGCCGTTAACAGTCGAGTTGATCCTCTTTCTCGCCAGCAACAGCCAATTAAAACGTGACATTACCGGAGAAATGGTCTCTGCCAAACTTAGACAAGAACTTTCTATTCCAGGCTTTCAGTTCAGCTCCGGAGTAACGAAATCTCGTCGATTCCTTTTTTCAGGGCATGTAGCAGCAATGGTGATAATGATAATGAAACGGTTCTCAGAAAAGATATTAGCTAGTTCCCCAATGACATCATCAGACGCCATATTTGTGGTTAGCAGGCAGATTTACCGTTGACATTATATATTGTGTTTGGAAGTTGAAATACATTCATTGAATATGAAGATACTTTTACGAACATTACATACATAAACTGAACGCAAATCAAGCTTTCTGTTTGTTGTTTGACTTTGACTTTCCTACTGTGTGCCTGGTTAAAAATGATAAATTTTGGTGATCGCACATGGGAGAAACTACCAAGTTTCCCGTCGTCCAGGTAAAATGGGTAGAATATCGTCTGCTAGTGATCTTACCGGGAAGTATCTTTTTCGCCCATGCGCAACCGGAAGTGCCTTCAACACATCCTATTATTTCGACAGTGACCCAATTGTCGACGATGGTGTTGGATTTGCAAAATACTCTGGCTACGTTATCTGAAAGTGTTTCGTTCCTTGCCTGACTCTAGGAATAGTGACAGGAGGGAAGCACGGACCAAGCTGACACACTATTCCTTAGGGCATGCAGAATCATTGCCGCCGGAGGTGCCCGTCATGGATAACAATGCAACCCTAGTGAAGACAAGTTCCATCCCTTCAGTGACGATCGCAATATACGAGGCAGAATTGTTGCCATTCCTGGAGACAGTGCATCGGAATCTTCGCCAACAAATTCAAGAAGGTGTACACATTCCTCCAACTCTCACCTTATGCAGAGGAAATTACAGTACACTTCCCGGAATTTAGGACATTTACGACTGGGAGTAATAAATTGTCCATTTTGGTAAAAAGTGCTCTTCCTCCATGTTCCATGGAACCTTACAGAGGCAGTTGAAAACACTACATCGATTTTCTCAACCACTTTAAAACTCCACAGCACTATATTTTCTTTGTTTTGTTTTGTTTTTGTTTTTTTTTGTTTTTTTGTTTGTTTTCCATGTGCCACATTGAAATTTGCGTTTCACATCTTTTTGAAAAACACTGCGCAATCTGGGATCAGCCTAGAATACATTCTATGCGGGAATCAGCCTAGCATAGATTTAGTTAAGATGGGATCAGCCCATAATACATTAACAAGCTGGTATTCAGCCTAGCACATAGTCTACTTAAGCTGGGATCAGCCCAGAATGAACTTTAATGCTGGGATCAGCCTAGCACCAATTATCTTTTAGTTGGGATCACCCCAGAATACACCGTAACATTTACAGTTTTAAATAGGAAAAGTATTAAGAATATTTCCTTCATGCGGCGATCAGCCGAACTCTAGTCCACGAATCTGGAACCAGCCCAGAATACATTCTATGCGGGAATCAGCCTATCATAGATTTAGTTAAGATGGGATCAGCCCATAATACATTAGCAAGCTGGGATTCAGCCTAGCACATAGTCTACTTAATGCTGGGATCAGCCCAGAATGCACGTTAATACTGGGATCAGCCTAGCAATAATTATCTTTAAGCTGGGAGCACCCCAGAATACACTGCAACGCTGGGACCAGCCTAGCACAGAGTTACTTGAAGATGAGATCAACCAATGCCGCTGGTTTAGTTGTCGAGTTCATACAATACAAACACTCCAAGGGTTCCCCTTTTTCTTAAGTGTCATGCCCTTAAAATTACAAGACCAGTGCCCTGTCCATGCGCCGTGTCACTATTTATAACTACTGGGGTGGCATTGGGACCACTCTTTCTTACATCTTGAGGGGGGTGATTTTCCCATAACTAGGCGTGCTATGTGGTTCTCATTATTCAAAACTCATAATTTTGGGATTAGGACAGCATCAGGGTGCTAAGAATTGTCTATCAGACAGTACTATTTGAGTCTTGGGTAGGTGCCAGTCCTATCCCTTTTGGAAATATATCTGCCTGAGCGATAAAATTTCAAATTTGTAATTTTGTGCTGACTACAGGTCGTTTTGCACATCACCATAGCACTTTCTACTCCCTGGCTCTGCTTTTCAATTTTCTTCTTTCAGGTATTGTGGATACACAGACTGATACCGACGGCCTCATCTTATGGACACTGCACTTCATATGGGTTCATTGGGGAGCACTTCACATCATATGGGTTCATGCAAGACATGACCATCTTACAACATGTCATTTTTCCACTAGCGTTCTGTGACAGGGAAATACAAACATTTTGTTTTTGGATAGTGTGTACACAGCTCGGCAGTCTCCTGGGTGCACAGACTGATACAGCCGCCCACATCATAGGGCACTGCTCTTCAGATAGGTTATTGGAGAACACTTCATATGGAATTCATTGAAGGCGTGACCATCTTACAACACATCATTCTTCCGCTGTCGTTCAGTGGCATGGAATACAGACATTTCTGGATATTGTGTGCCATTCTGACACGTGTGCTGGACTGGTGCTGATATTGGAGAAATCAGTGGCCCAAGAAAAAGAATTTGGTGAACTGTGACAATTCTGTGACTGCACCTGCAGTTGGTGTGGAGGATCATCTAATTAGGACTTTAGAATGATGGTTCCGTCATGTTATGTGCACTACATCAGATTTCAACCTAACCATCTCCTATCTCCTCAGCAACAGTTGTGTACATACATTTAGTATCATGTACTTTGGACACCAGTCCTTCCAAATGGATTTTCACATTACCAGCTGGCATCCTCTTTGGGGCTCTCATTTAATATTTTTAATATCAAGTTCAATTTGGCATTTTTCCCCAATCGGATACTCATAAGCTATACTAATAACGTAAAGGTCATGCCCATTAAATACCTTTCTTTTACAGTTATAAATAGGAAAAATATAAGAATATTTGCTTCATGCTGGGATCAGCCTAGCTCTATTCCACGAATCTGGGATCAACCCAGAATACACTCTTATGCGGGGATCAGCCTAGCATAGATTTGGTTAAGATGGGATCAGCCCAGAATACATTAGCGTTCTGGGATCAGCCTAGCACGTAGTCTACTTAAGCTGGGATCAGCCCAGAATACTCTTGAATGCTGGGATCAGCCTAGCACAGATTTTACTTGAGCTGGGATCAGACTAGCACCAATTCTACTTTATCTGGGATCAGCCCTGAATACACTGTAATGCTGGGATCAGCCTAGCACCGATTGGAAATCAGTCTTTTACACTGAGCTGGGATTCTGCCTAGCACCAATTCTACTTGAGCCGGGATCAGCCCAGAATACACAGTAACGCTGAGATCAGCCTAGCACCGATTGGGAATCAGTCTTTTACAGTTAGCTGGGATCAGCCTAGCAACAATTCTACTTGAGCTGGGATCAGTCCAGAATACACAGTAATGCTGGGATCAGCCTAGCACTGATTGGGAATCATTCTTTCACATTCAGATTCTAGCCCATGAGTAGCCCCCACAGAGAGAGCCAAATATTTTTAAAATATTTAAATTAAGTATTGATGTTATTTTAGTTATGAGTTTGATGTTGTAGAATATTAGCAATAATGAATGGTGGCATGTTTGAGAGAAAGGGAGAGAGTGAGTGAGAGAGAGATGAATGCATATACTCATGTATCCTATATTTCTTACAATGCATGTATTAAATCATTTCTCGTACAATTCAGTATCATTTGTGCATAAAGGGTTGATTTATATTCCAATGAAACGTATGTTGTAGCGTGTTGATTTATATTCCAATGAAACGTATGTTGTAGCGTGTTGTTTTATATTCCAATGAAACGTATGTTGTAGGGTGTTGTTTTATATTCCAATGAAACGTATGTTGTAGCGTGTTGTTTTATATTCCAATGAAACGTATGTTGTAGGGTGTTGTTTTATATTCCAATGAAACGTATGTTGTAGCGTGTTGTTTTATATTCCAATGAAACGTATGTTGTAGCGTGTTGTTTTATATTCCAATGAAACGTATGTTGTAGCGTGTTGTTTATATTCCAATGAAACGTATGTTGTGGCGTGTTGTTTTATATTCCAATGAAACGTATCTTGTAGCGTGTTGTTTTATATTCCAATGAAACGTATGTTGTAGCGTGTTGATTTATATTCCAATGAAACGTATGTTGTAGCGTGTTGATTTATATTCCAATGAAACGTATGTTGTAGCGTGTTGTTTTATATTCCAATGAAACGTATGTTGTAGCGTGTTGATTTATATTCCAATGAAATGTTTTTAGTACACGTAACAGGTTATTAATCTGCCTATTCATATCTGGTCCTACCATTCTTTCGATATGTCTGTCTGTCTGCTCTCTCTATTCTGCTCTACACACTGATTGATTTATATCTTTAATGTGTATACTTGGGTTTGAATTTATTTCGTTCATTATATCTCTGTAGGGATAATCAATAAATATAAGAGGTAGTAAGCCATTCCTATTTAATGTACTGGGAGATGGATTAAAATGTGCATGCAGAAATAAGTAATGCGCTGATGACGATATTGCTATGTATAGTTGTATTAAATGTATTTTATCGTATTTGCAGGATAAAGAAAGCAAGAGAAATACAACATTTCATTAGTTATTTTATAAGATGTCACAAGCCGCCTGCAATATAAACCCATATTTACTACAACAACGGGACTTGCTTTCCTGTTATAGGAACAGAGAAAAAGTGTTGCAACCCTGATATCGGATAGTATTACGAATCTATGGTCTTAAACTAAGTAACAGAAAGAGTGAAAATCAATAAGTTTTGTAAAATTCAGCAAACTTAATTTTTCCAGAATACAAATTGGAAATTTAAAAAGAACTTACAGTATTGTGAATTAAATCACAAATTGTCCTAAACGTTCTACCACAAGTCCAGATATAAGAAGTTCCAGTTGAATTCCAGTGATATTTCAAATAAATTACGATATTGAATGTGTTGATGTTCCCTATAGTCTAGAATGTGATAATGTGCCAGAGGCTAGGAGTGTAGCGATGTGCTACGTCTTTTTATGTATCAAAAAATAAAATCTAAAATGTTCTTGCCTGAATTCATGATAATAGCTAATTTATGTTCCAGTCCATGAATAGTATTGAGCACTTTGTAATTCCATTGAATAAGGGGTTGAATAAATAAATTGACCAAAAGTAAAAGCTGAACACAGTAATAAAACTGATCCTGCTTCAGATGTGAAGATAAGAATGTGTAATTCTAAGGTAAACAAAAGTATATACCCTCTACGTCACCTAAGTATCAATTACCATTTTCTGAAAATACTCTGACACCTTTTAGGAAATTTTCATTCTAAGGTCAGAATCAAGACTGTATATTTAACTCAAATCAAAGTAAACATATAACTATTAATACTGACCTGAAAATATAATCTATGATCTTAGAGAAATATTAGATTTCTCCAATGTTGTTTAAAAAATAAATGTCACTAGTCAGGTACACCATTAACTTTATTTTGACAAGGTCAAGAACAAAATACAGATGTACATAACATATAATCATTAAGAATAGCCAACTCACTATACAAATTAAATATACATAACAACATTGTCACATTATTATTCTATAATGCATATATGTCATTGAAGGCTATTATTTTTGGTTTACTTATATCCAAAAACAACTCCGTTCATAAATAAACAATGATATTTATGAATGATCACAGGACTGTATAAGAGTTGTACCTATTTACACATGTAAAATAAAATACTAGATAATTACATCGACTGAATCCTTCTTTTTTTCTCATAAAATTTTAAATGATAAGCCGAATGATATTGTAAAACACGGTGATAAACATTATTGGTTGATATCCCACAGAGATCAAGAGCCAAATTCTCCAATAGAGTAATACAGGCAGTTCGTATTAGCCAATATGAATAATCTAGTTGACGTTAGATCAAGCATTATCTCTGTAATCGAAACTGAGGCTTAGAGTGTCTGTGTGCCAAAGGATATGGCGGAGTATAATAGCTGTAAAGATTCATTGTATCTGATATAGAATCAAAACACTAATGTGGCCATTGGGCCCTTATTGTATCATTTGTAGTCCCTGAGGAAATAATTCATACTTTTTCATGTTGTGTTAATGAATTAAAATAAAGATTTACGACACAAGAACGCCGATATGAGGTCACGTTCTTTTTACCTTTCAATTCAGGAATTAAATTGCAGCTTTCACATTTATAAATGTGAGAAATTATCCTTCAGACTGTATTGTTTCTAATGACAACACTCTGTAACACGAGGTGCAACGCTTTATCTTATAGGTTACTAAAAATACCCGGATTGGGGAATAAAGTCGGCAAATTATCAATGTTTATGCAGTGTCTGTTAGATCAACTTATGACAAAAAGATCTCGATTGGAATCCATTTGCTTGGTGGAATTAATAATAGTATTTAAAAACATGCAACATCGTCTGACCGATTGGATTTTATAATGTGACCCATATACATATGACTTGTGACATACGTAAGACCGTGACCGATAAGATGCACAGGGGATGAGATGGAAATTTGAACGAAGCTGACTGAAAGTCCATGCATATCAAATTTTTGTATATTATAGATATTATTCTCAATTGAGTATAGTTCACATATCTTTAATAATTTCCTTAAATCTGAGATAGAAGGACCTATCGATGACATATCATCAGCAACATTAAAATTAAGAAATGACACATTTGGTGGCAGATATAACCCCACGTGACACTGACCTATTTTACGATTGAACTCGTCTATGTATATATTAAATAACAAAGGGGAAAGAACGCCTGCCTCACCCCATTGGATACATGGAAAGAGCTGGATATTACACTTCCCCAGGGCACATAGTACAATTCTTTGCCATACCAGTTAACTAAAGTATGAACTATGTAGACGGGTATTTGAATATCAAGCAGCTTCAAGTGTGTCCAATGACTGACCCTATAAAATGCTTTACTAGCGTAAAAGAAGGATATAAGCACTTGGCTGCCGTGTTCTATATAATAGCTGACAGTTTCCTTAAAGGCATGGAGGCAAACATCTGTTGAATGTTGCATTTGAAACCAACCTGATTATCGGGGTTGTGACTTCACATCTCTGTAGCATGAAGCATTCAAATATTTTTGAAATAATTGTCGTAAGAGCTATAGGTCTACAGTTATTTTTGTCCGTCAGGCTACTAATTTTGCTTGTCAGTATCGGTATAATTGTAGTTTTAATGAAATCATCTGGAACAAAGTTATGTACGAACATACAATTAAATAAAATCATTAATAGCCCATGAAGTCTAGTATCTGAAAATTTAAAATGTTCCACATATAAAAAATCTGATCCTGGACATTTATCTCCTTTTGTTTTGCTCTTTTACGTTGGATCTCAGATAGTGTGATTACTTCTGTACGAGCAGAAGGGATATTCAATGCTGAAAGAACACACTTCTTATTCGATTCGTTTTTAACCATTAATATTTCTTGTTGAAATCAAACGGGTTTGAAGAGTAAGATTGGTACCAAGTGTAGAATGCTTTTCATTGCTTTGTTTGCATACCGTTAAGTCGTAATAGAGAACGTTATGCAAATTTGAAAGCACAACGTAATGATTGCCTTTTTGTATAGAAAATGTGGAAAATAAATAATTTTTGGCCGTTTCTGTTATTCCAAACGCTTTATGCATTCTACTAAATGGCATGGCCAATAAACTCATGGAATCTTGAAACTGTACTTGTTCCATTTTCATGTAGATGAGTTCGCTCCATTCATGGTGACTGTGATACATTTGGTATATTGTTCCGAATAATATTTCAGAAGAAAATGTTGGTGGTATCCGGATGAATTGTAAGTCATCAAGTCCTCTTCGCTCCAATTGTCCTTGATAGGGTCTAAGATCCATTCGGTAAAGTCGGGAAGAATGCGGGATCCACGAACGATGTTTTCATGTCATCCTGGAATCTTACTAAAAATGTAACAATAAAATAACACTCCTCGAAAGCCCGATGGGCTACGCATAAGTTAGGAACCTGAATGCTGGTCTCTTGCGTACATTCAAAATCAAAAAAGATCAAATCCACTTGTTTCTGTTTCCTACTTATCTTCCTTCAAGTCTTTTTCCAGTTCATTCTTGTATTTTGGAATGTAGGACTGGTGTTCAATGTCCACAATTTGGTCACATAAATGAGAACTTTTCTTTGCTGGACAAACGTGTGCCTTGGAGTTATTAGTTAGAATGAGATGTCCACAAGTGGAGCACAATCTCATTTGTTGTTGTTGTTCGTAACATGTGGAACTGACAAAGATTCTCTTACAAGTTGAGCAATGACTTCGATCATTTCCTATTGGAATGCATGGTTTGGACGCTTAACAGCCCCGGCAGCTCTCTCCGATTGCGATTGCTAAATCCATGTCAGACTTCTCGCAATAGGAAGTCGGTCTGGGAAATCGGGTCCTCGAAACACCAGAGCTCCCGCGACCCACTTGAGGATATACTTTCAACGTATAGCGAGTTGCCAGGGTGTCTTGCAGTTTTACATTTCAGGAATCCCACATGCGGTCTCTTTATATATGCCTGCCTGCTATAACAGGAGTTCTGCTTCTCTTTGTTGGCTTGGGCTTGTCCGATTTTCAAATTCTGTCCCATGCTTCTTTCTATTCTGCGGTTTCGTTCTTGACGGGATACAGTCGACCCACAAGATGGCCCGGACTAAGCACATCTGGTCTTGAGAGTTATTAAACTGGAAGATATTGAGTTTGCTATTGCCAATGTCGTTCACTAATAATACTTTTCTGCGTGTTCTGCTACCGTAAGGATGTGAGACTTGGGTCATGTGAAAAGTAGCTGTTCTCATCGGTTATGTTAATCTCGTAATTGGACAGTTCGACGTGCTGAATTTTATGGATGACTTTGAAGGGTGTTAATTCGGCCGGTGGACTAAACTCAATCCAGCCGGGAAACTTCAAAATGAGATGATGAATTGGGAGCCTCAAACAACAGTCCACTTTAGCTTGGCATTATCTTTTCAGTGTCTCTAACAAGGAACCCCATAAATCTGTGACGAAACCTTCTACTTCTGGTTTGGTACTTCGGACTTTGACTCTTTAGAATTCATCGTTTAGGTGTAAGCCATCATTCTAAATTTTCTCGAAGTAAGATTTTGCGTGTTTCGAATGTGAAAATAATTTTCCGGAGCTATCGAACGACATTATTTTTGGGTGGACCTGGACTCAGTTGGTGTTGTGGAAGTAGTGTAGGGTGTTGATTCAGGTTTGCTCATGCCATCTTCAAAATCGCTAGCATCTGCTTGAGATAATACTTCAGCTAGCATATGAGGTGACACTGTACGTAGTTGCCTATTGGTTTCTTCTGGTTTCTCACTAATAATGCTATCGTTTCATCTTGATTGCAAAATTTAATTTGACTAAGTTTTGCACGCTCTTGGCCCTATATAAAGATCGAGTTTCTTACCGTATTCATTTGGATTTCAAACTGTGAAGATGAAAGAATAAAAATAGATAGCCTTTCTGGTTAGATATTTGCAGAGAGACATTAGAAAGTATACTTCAGAGAAGACGACGGATTTCTCTTCTCGATACAAAAATAAAGATATTTGCTATATCTGAGGGAGAAAGGACATTGGACTCCAGAATGACCACAACTTCAAAACAGAGGAAAAACAGGAGAAACGAGAAACAAAGGTAAAGATACCTGTTATCATTGTCATGAAAAGAACATTGGTCTTCAGAGTGTCTAAAGAACAAAGAGAACAAACAAGAGAATAAGAAACACGAGGAAGAGGAGAAGGAAAAGAATTCTTCAGAAACAGACAAAGAAGGACCCATCCGCGTTAAGAAATGCAATATTTCAAGACCACAAGATGAAAAAGCAGAAGAGGAAGAATTCATACCGGTGAAGAAATTCAAAATGTGAGACAAACAGTGAAAAAAGAAAGAAGAAAATGGACATTTGTTGATGTTGCGAAATTTTCATTGTTTTTCAAAAAAGAGAATGTACTAAAGAAAATGTAAGTGTCTCTTTGTCTTGATTTCATTATAAGTGACTAAAACACGCACCCAGGCAATTCTATCATGTGAAAAAGGATTTGAGTTGTACATGATTTAGCAATCTTTTAGTAGTTTCCCTTTCTTAAAGATGTGGGCGTCCCTGAAAAGGACCGTTGGGTGTTTGTTTTTGACAAACTCAGGGATTTGACATCATGAGCTTTAACTGGTTCATGCCCTTTCCACAACAAAGTCCTACTCCTTCTCCTACTTCTATTGTTGCTTTGGTAGTAGTAGTATCTGCTGATGCTGCTTCTGGCATATCAGTGGCAGTGAGCGTAGATGTGGTGACGGAAGGTTTTGAATGCTTGACAAGTGAATGTTCCTTTCATTTGCGTTGAGTTAAAGAGGTCTGATACATTTGTCACATATACCTTTACTCTGCCAATATATCTTGTAGAACGCATAGCGTTTTATTTCCATCGTCATTCTTCTGTCCTCCTTCACACCGCAAAGTTTTTATCTTCTCTTCTTCATCTTGTTTTCTTCTTTTATCTTCCTGCTGATGTTGGTGAATAACAAGTACCTGTTCACTTATTTCTGCCGTTGTAAACAAAATCTTTCCAACTCTTCCTTCTATCTCTTTCTAAATTCCTCCACCAAATGTAACGATGGAGAAGGCGGTGAAGGTAGTAGTATTGGCGCAGGCAGAAATTCTTGCGAAGATAACAGAACATCCGCTAAATCAAAATTAAAGTCATCCTCTTCTGGAAGCATTACAGTTGCATTGTGGCCTTAATACTATCACTCCTTGTGTCTATAGCAGGTATACCCAAATACATGGTCTTCATAGTTTCAACCGTATTCAAACTTTGCCGCAATGATCAAATGAGTACGACCTCTCTCTCATTTATATACTAAATATGACATCACGTTCTCTTCTGATTGGAAGAGAGACTCCCAACTCTGACTGAATTTTGTAACACGCGTATGGATCGGTAGAATATTCAATCCGTTTTGATCCGGTCTTATGATACACATACATGAGCCGTATTTAATTGTTTCACCTGTTCAGAATACCGATCGAGATGTATACCTTATTGGTTAGTGAAGGGGCACCAGCACTCGTTTCGGGAGTGCTATTTAACCCGACCTATCTGATGTCTGTCAAAACATCATGGGTCATTGCCAGAATAACCAACACAGCCATATGGAAGAGAGGAATCTTTGTGGATAGAAAAGGTTGTCTGAAGATGGTCTCGTTAGATGGACCGCAATGCGAAGAAGTTTAAGGAAACGAAGAAGACTGGTGAGATGCCACTTAGGTTAACTCACTTTGCTTAACAAGCCCAACGGCCCCTTTTAGGTCCTCCCAGATCTCTAGAAAAGAGAGCTACTATTCAATCATTGTCGTTGGTATTTGTCTGTGTTTCGTATATGGATTTGTATTTTTGCTTGTCTATGTTGTTGACAACAACTAAAACTTAAAACCCCATTACCACGTTTGTTCCCGTTTAAACATTTTTGTCCCCATAATGTCATTCCTATGTTAAACCAATGGACAAAGTTAACATAGTATTTCCCATTCGTATCTTATAGTGGCGCATATGAAGTCAACTCTAACAATGTTGCTATGTCAACCCCATTGAGGTCAGTCATTTGTAACAGTGTTATCGTTTGTCCCTATAAACACCTTTGTCACTATAATACCGCTCCCACGTTAAAACTATGGGTCAATTTAACACAGAATTTCCTGTTTGTCCCCCAAGAGGCCACCGCAAATTAACTACGGGCTATTGCTAAGTCCCACAATACACACTCACAAATACTTATGAGAGAAAGCTTGCCAGTAACTTCGCGTGGGTCGGTGGTTTTTGCCTGGGTTTTCTCGGTTTCTTTCTCTAGTCTATGGTGTGCAGAAAAATGGCGTTAAATCAACAGCAGCAACACATGTTAAATGCCATTAGAAAACAGAATCTTTAAATTAACATGCGATTGAAAGCTTTCTGTGACTTTTTTTTATCAAACCAGAACATGCAGAACAAATCAAGAGTAATAGAAGATTAAAGGACATTTCCTATTATTGAACTTAAAAATTGTTACCATCTTACAGTGTATACACTAGCCAAAAGTAAGGTTGATATATTCTGTTACTGGTGGAGACAGACAGAAAGAAAAGGGACGATTGATCTTTTACTAGCCTTATCCTTACTGACAATATAATCCAAAATCAGGAAAATATCTGGACAAATCCCCATTTAAAAAAAACAACCCTATCTTAAGAAACCTAAAAGAATCCGTTTTACGAATTTAAAAGTCTGGTGAATGCGGTATATTATTACATCTGATTCTAGAAACTATCTAATTACTCGGGTTGAGAAATATCTTCCCAACATCCACTCCCATAAACAACAAATGATCTCTATGTAGCACAGCTATAAACCACGACGCACTTTGTTTATTACATTACGTACAAGATGTGCATTACGTACGAGATCTGGCATGTGCATTATCAATTTTCTTTTAATTGAATATTTTGGTTTCGATGACATATTTTATTTTGAAAATTCCACGCCTTAATTTTTTTTAACCAATTTGCTGCTAAATATTACTCAGTAAAATGAGAATCTCAGCATTAGAAGTGATTTAAGTGACGGGGAAAATCTTTTCAAATTCTAGATAATTATATAGGAGTTGGAGTGAGAAAATTTTACTCCAAAAGCTGGCTTATAACTAGCATGTTATTTCAAATTTGAAGAGGAAATTATGTTTTGAACTTTCAGAGATCAGCAGACGTTCTCTGGACTTGAACAGTGTTTGTTTCCAAATTACGTCTGCTGTATAATGTTATCAACCGTTCAGATATAATTCCAGATCATAATCCGATTCCAAAATCCACGACTTCCAAGTTTGGTGCACTCTGATTGGTTAAATCAACATACAATGTCTTTGTTGTAACGTAGCATTACCCGCACACACGAGTGTGCCAGAGCATTCCAACTGCTGACCTAACTTTTTGTTGGCACTATATATAGTATGCGCATAAAATGCTCTTTAAATGTTTATAAAGGGTATCATTCTTTACCAATCTTTGACGGAATGTGTTTTCCGTCCGTCAATAAATTCAGTCAGTCCGTCTGCCTCCGTTCCACACATATACATACACCTCAGAAAATGTAAGTCATATTTTAAACACACACACACACACACACACACACACACACACACACACCACCCCCACACACTTATCGAGTTTTGATTACTTATTGCAGCAAGAATGTATCAGACTCAGAAAAACATTATCCAAGTTTACATCATTGGAGCAGCCTCATCAAAATGTAACACTTGTATAATAATATCCATTCTCTGAATCCGCATCCTTGTAGAAACCTCATCCAAGTGTAATACTTGTATAATAATAAATATTATCCAAGTCCGCATCATTGTTACAGCCTCATCAAAATGTAATACTTGTATAACAAAAATATCATCCTCGATCCTTTATCTGCAGCAACCTCGTTAAATTATAATACTTGTATAATAAAAACAAATCCCCCAAGTTAGCAACCTTGTGGCAACCTCATCAGAACGTAAAATTTGTATAATAATAATTATTCTGCAAGGTCGTATTCTTGAAGCAACCTCATCCAAATGTAATACTTGTATAATCAAAACATATTCTCTAAGTCAGCATCCTTGTGGCAAAATCATCAGAATGTAATATTTGTATAATAAAAACATATTCTCAACACAAACACAACATTGGTGTAACCTTTTAAGATTTACGTAGAGAAAGGGATTTAATAGATCATCCTCGGTTTACCTTTGGAGATAAAATCAGATTATTTAACGGCTTACAGCTAACACATGCTTTTTATTTATTCCTGAGTTATAATTAATGAAATTTTGAGGGAAAACATTTTAAAATTTTTAATTTATTTCCATTTTAGTTGATTATAAAATCATCATTAGTTGAAATAAAATAAATATTTATATAAACAAATCCATCTAAATATGTCCATTATACAGAACAGAACTGTGATTTGACGCAAGCAAAACAAAGCACGTATTCGATATAACATCGTTATTCATGTACAAAGAACTGTTGCATAAATGAGCGAATAAATGAATAAATAATGGCGATAAAAACCTGTGTGCACATAAATCCTCGGAGAGAGAGAGAGAGAGAGAGAGAGAGAGAGAGAGAAGATATTCTACGCTGGAATGCAATATACACGTAATTACCTAGGTATTTCTGAGTTCTTAAATCTTTACTTTTGAGTAATTGAAGTAGTTTGTGCTTTCTTGGTTTCTGCCAATTTTAAGGGTTAATAAAAGACATTCTAAGTGGGAGGTGTTGCGGACAGATTAAGACAAAATGATATTCATCTTCAATCTCATTATTTGCATAAAGTTCGCATATCCTTTCATTATCGTTCTTTTCCTTCATGCCCACCAGTGTCTATATTTAAAGAGTATGAAGAAACCCGTGATTTACTTAAAGCCTTTCTATGGCTGGCATTAACAATAATTCAAAGACAAGAAGTGGTTTCGAACATATCGTTTAAATCTTTATACATGTATGAAGTTTTCGAAACGACTACTGAATGCCACTCAGAATGAAATATGTCTATTAGTCGTTGGTTAAAAAGCTATAAAAAGGACGATATATGGACTGTATTAGGGTAATACCAGACTTCACTATATCCGGAGCTCAGTAGAATAGTTCTCACATTAAAAACAGAGTTTTTATAAACATTTCTTTCGCAATTGGTAAGCATTAATTGGCATATTTTTGAAGAATATAATTATTTGTGTTCAGCAGTTTGTACCAGTATTTAATGATACGCATATATCTATGTACATAAAGTGGATATCGGCCCAACTCCCCATATGAAACATATTGTTAGTAGAAGTTCCACATCTAATACCACTAGTAATATTTTCTACGTACCCGTTCTAAATTGTCTGCTTTTAAAAATACCCAAATTTCACAGCCATAAGACCAAATTAGAGATACAAAAGAATCAAATAAATCACAAATTATATTCATTAGACATTTTATATTGTTAGTATTATTCTGAAGTACATCAGTCCTTCGACACCGTTTTCAGCAAATAGTCTCTGCAGCATATCTAAACGAGCCTCTGTTGGTAAAAACTAGTCCTAAAGAATTAAAATTATCTACAATATAATAAAATACATATCTGTATTTAATGAAATGTCGATTTTTCTAACTACTGAATTAATATTCATAACCTTTGTTTTGTCAATAGTTACAAATATATTCTGTCTTATACAGTATGCATATACTATATCCAAGATACTTGTGGACCATCTGTTGTCACTGACAATCTCACTGTATCATCAGCAAACTATAAAATATATCAAGACACGTATTCTAAAATGACACCCACTTCTATATTTGATTGTAATGCAATCTGCAGATCATTTATATACAGAGAAGACAGAAGTGGAGGTAGGCTTTCTCCTTGAAGAAGCCCAAGTGAACAACCGAAATAGTTTGAGTTTGTGCGTCTTTATGTGCTTTACACATGACTGCACTGAGCTGTAAATTGATTTTAGTATTGTTACCATTTTCCCAGGCACTCTGCATTTTATTATTTTACGCCATAGACTTGTCCTTTCCACAAAATCAAGTGCTGTTTTAAAAGTAAAGGTACGTAAAAAGTGCATAGCGTTCTGTGTTGGAAGACACGAATACCGTGTAAATACACTTTATTTTTTAATTTGTTCTGCGAGGGGTTCCTGTGTGCAAGTTAAGTACATTTACTGGTTTTAATTTCTCTCGGGCTTGTTTGTTGTTCGGTCAAACAATCTGTTCTTCATAAGCTTCTGTGAGGACATGCAAAACTAGTACGTTATTGACTCTTACACAATGGGTTTTAATGCAAAGGATTTAACTGCAGAGAGGGAATAGATCATATCAGATTAGCATCTAATGGGATTTTCAATGGCAGCACAAAGCACGATGAGGTATGCTACATTTTATATTATCATTTTAGTAACAGACCGTCTAATTATAACTACGATTTGTCTAGAAATCAAGTTTAGCCCTTATCCGTGTTATTCTTTTCTGTCTTAATTTTTTTATAAAGTCTTGTTTACTGGAAACAATATTTATTCCTGCGGTAATATTCGGTCAGTATTAGTTGATACTGCTGTATTCAGATTTCGGTTTGGATGAAATTATTTATTTTTCTATATAATATTGTTGGAAAGAGTACTAATTGGGAATTATAGTGAATTCAAACAAGGATACCTTCAACAAAAGACTACTGTCACATCAATACAATTCGGGCCATTGGTATATTAGTACATTCGAGACTACCGGTCACTACATGCACATCAACACCTTCAGCGTTGCAAATTATTTGGAATGCCACTAAAGAATATTCAGAACTTTATTCATTACGGACTTGTGTTAGTTACTCTATGATTATTTGGGATTTGATTCGCAGTACCATAAGTTCCTTTTTACATTTTCACTTTGTATCCAAGGGAAATACATTAATTGTTGAATTTGCAAAGCTTGTTGCTTCTCACTCTTTTCCATTACTGATTTTATGATCACCTAGTAGTTATTATATATATAATATGCTAATTTTTGTCTACGTTAACTTTAAATTTTCAGAATTGTACAGTATTTTACGATACTAAACATCTTCATATTGCATGCACGTGCACCACACGTGTGCCTAACGATAGTACAGTGTATTAGGATCTACTTTATAAACAAACCATGCACACTTCTGTAATAGATGCTTTAGGTCTTGGTTGAATAAACTTGTTTGTGAATGAGTTAAAGCAGCTGTTTCGTCCTTTTCAAAGTAGAGATAATAAAGTTGACGATTAGGACGAACTATCAAACAAGCAAACAAATGAACGTGATATTAGCAATGTCAAAAACAAACATGAGGGACGCAGTAATTGAAAATACCGTTTTGATCATTGAAACAGTTATTTAGTAGAATATTCATATCTTTTCGAAAATAGAATGGTTCAGACTGTAACCAGTGCTCTCTAGAGTCTAAACAATATTGCATAGAAAAGCATATTGAGGCCAAGGGCTATCGCATATCTATCAGAAAACATACCATTTTACAAGTCTGTCAAAAACCTAGATTCTAGACGAAAATAATGCAACTGAAGGTTTTGGTAGGAAACTAATAGCCTCGGAGCCAATATTCCAGGACAACAAAAAGAATTATTTCCGTTGGGAAAATGGAGTGTCACACAACAGCTGCTTTTCAATTTTCCCCATGTAACTATTTTGATACAATGTACATAGAAGAGCTAACGTCCCACCAACAGTGAGACGCATGTGACAAGGCATAAACATGTTTTCTTTAGCTGGTAATAAGAATGGTAATACATACACTTACTTTTATGTATCTTGAATTTTCTAAATATTTCCTTTCTTAGTTAGTTCTTCAAATCCGACCGACATGTCCTGCAAAACCTGATACATACTGAAACTGTACTGGAATTTCGAGTAGCCTACATTTCCAGCTGAAATTCATTCTCTTTACTGCACTGAATTGACCCAATGATCCACACATTCATAATCAGAAAAGAAGAATTGAGTTGGATCAACATAGTAACAAAATCCATGCACATTCTTTCACAATATGACTCTAAATTTCAATTGTAAGTAGACCGAAAAGACATTGTTTTGTTAAAACTACTGTCAAACGTGCAACTAAGTTCAAAGGTTGCTGGGCTTTGCTATGTGCGCATTAATATTGTTATTGTGTATTGATGAATCTACTGTTTTGTATTTATTTTGAAATACAGCATAACTTCAATTATTTTGTTTATTGTAGTGCATTATTTATAATTAAGCCTTAGGTAGAATAAGAAAATGAGTATATAATAAAAAGACTTATATATATATATATA